>CAUYQG010183847.1:0-11753 GCA_963574415.1 Tarsius wallacei
GATCTCATCTCTACAATAAATCAAAAAATTAGCCAGGCACTATGGAAGGCTACTTGGAATGCTGAGACAGAAGGCTCACCTGAGCCCAACTGGTCGAGGCTGCGGTGGCCATGAGTGTACCACAGCACTCCAGTCTGGGTAATAGAGTGGAGACTCTGACTCAAAAAAAAAAAAGAAACAGAAATGAAACTAGGTACTTCAGCAGAGAAATTTAATACAGGGGACTAGTTGCCAGCATTTGTGTCCTGGATCTGCTCACAATAGCTTGTGTAGATGCCATGTTGATAGTTTGAAATCATCCATGGTGAATGATTTGTATCATGGAAATTGGCACACATTACAAATGGTTTCTTTCTGGTTTTAGTTTTGGTTTTTCTAGAGAACTGGTTGTTCAGTATTTACAAGCATGCCACTGGTTATAAGTATTGAAAAGCTGGAAAAAAGTAAACACTGGGATAACACAGATAGTCACTGGAGGAAGCAGCTACCACATCAGGGCTGGGAAACGAAAGAGGTTGGATTATGAAAACCTAAGAGCTCGGAGGAGGGCCTCCCAGAGCCTGGACTCAGTCTCTGTGGGGATGGCCGCCCGCCTGGTACTGAGACACTTGAAGGGGCATGATGACACTGGCCTGGGAGTGCTGAAGAAAATTGGAGGCCAGAACCTGCCACTGATGCTGGGGGTGAAGCCGACAGGGACAGCTCAGCTTGGCAACAGATAGCAGTGTGTGGTCGTCCTCCTCCTGCCTTGAGTCTCCCTCTGGTGCCCCTAATCGACAGAACTTCGCAGGGAACAGCCGCAAAGGAGAAACGTGATTTGCAGAGTCCCAGCTGCAACAAAGCCCCATAGGATGGGCCGGAGTGAGAGTCAATAGATTAATCACAAGCACATGAAGCGGCATGCCCAGGCCACATTGCTAGTAAGTGTGGTCTGTCTTGTTTCCTGGGATGTCTCAGTGTCTAGGAAAGTCCCTGGTATATAACATGCACTCAATAAACTTATGTTGAAGGCGGGCTAGACTAGCCCATTTCTACTGTCCGCATTTAAAGGCAAGAAAGAAGAGTCCAAAATATCCTCGGTTACTCACGTCAGTGTTAAAGCACACTGGTTGCACCAAGTATTTCTCTATATGACCCAGCTGTCTCACAGTGAGACTGTACGTACAACCTGGTGCTATGGAGGATATCTGGGTTCAAATCCCAGCCCCACTATTTAAGAGTTGTAAGGCCTTGAACAAATTAATCAACCTCTAAACCCTGGTTCTCTCATCTCTACAAAGGAGATAATAATGGTTTGAGGCTTGAGTTAAGTAATCATATCTAGCATGTTCGAATTCAGGCTCTTTGCTACTATTATTCCTACCCCGCACATCAGAAGGGTGGGCAGATTAGTGGTCGGCTAAGGTCGGGCGGCGGCCAATGTCTCCGTTGTTCAGGGCTTCCCTCCCAGGTTCCCCAGCAGGGCCAAGACCCAGGCTGGGGGTGCAGAGATCTGCTGCTGTCCAGGGTTGCCACAGTCTGGCCACGGGTTGGACAACGGAGGCCAGGCTGGCCAGAGCCCAGGCCCCAGGGCCCTCCCGGGCCTCAAAACTGCACCTGGGAGCCTGGAGATGGGAATCTGTGAGTTTCCTAATACTTCTTTGTTTCAAAGCAAGTTTACACCAGCCTGAAACAAACGCGGGTGTGGTGGTTCCTTACATTCAAAACGAAACAAAAATAAAGAAAACAAAGAGATCCCCTGCCCCCAAGCCACAGGCCACCTCCGGGCCCTTTCCCAGGCAAACTGTGCAGAGGAGAGGCTGGAGCGCCTTCGCGGCTGCCGCGCGGATCCAGAGCCTCGGACCGCAGCGGTCTCGGGCGCTCAGGTCCATGGTCCTGCACCCCAAAGACCCCGGGGTCCCGCGGGTGGCGAGGCCGGCGGGGCTCGCCCTGCCCACACCGGGTCGGAACCGCCTGCCAGGCCGAGTCCGGGGCCGGCGAGGGCGCACGGCGGGGCCGAGCGGGCGCTGCGCCGCGCCGTGCCGCGCCCCGCCCCGAGAGGTTCCCACTCCCCCTGCCGGAATCCTGGGAATGTCGCCGGCCGGGAAGCACGTGGCCGGCCCCCGGGCAGGAGGAGGCGTCGACCCCGGCATTTCTCGGCTGCTTCTACGCAAAATGTCTCCAAGGTCTGCAGCCCCCGGGAGCTGAAGCCCGCGACGGTGAGAAGGACGCCGCCCGCTCCTCGGGGCCGCCCTTGTCACGGCTCCTCCGATGCCCGCTCGGAGCGCGCGCGACCCAGCGCTTCTCCCCGGCTGGAAGAGCCCTCCTTTGTGTCTTCGGGAGGAGGTCCTTCCCCGGCTGGAAACCGGCAGGGCCACCCCCGGCGGGCGTTTCCAGCTGGATTGTCGCCATCTTGTGGCAGGACTGGGTGGCCGCACTGGCCCATCGGCCGCTTTCTTGGGTCCCAAACGTCCCTTTCCTTCTTTCCCCTACCTACTAGGAACTGGAACCTGAAAGTCGTGTTCCCTGGGCCTCGGGGTGGTGTGATGCTTCTGTTCTCTCCTTGCCCAACTGCATGGGCGTGTCTTCCGAAGGGCAACCAAGTTCGAGGGTTCAGGAGGGACAAGATGCTGCAAGCCCTATTGAGGGGCTCTGCCTCCCGGGGCACCCCAACCGACCTGCATGAGATGCCCATCCCCCACCAATTTCCCATGAGACAAACTAATGATGAAGCAGACAGAGACGCACTCTGTCTTGTTCCTACTGGTTAGTAATGTGATTATACTTGATGAGTATTATTAAAGGACCCCTGTTAATTAAAGACTCCCCCATTATTATTGTTATTATTATTATTATTTAGCATTTATCGTGTATTCTGTATTTTCAAAGCACTCAGAGTCTATTATCTCCCCGGACTTTCCAAACACTGCAGAGACAGGCAGGTGACAACTTCATTTTATAAAATAGGGAAACTGAGGCACTGTAATGAGTGCAAAGTGCACAGATTGATGAGTCATCAAGTAGTCATTTCTTCCCAGCTGATTACTGTCTTACTCTGAGTGTTGCTGATTCCGGGAGATAGTAAATAGACACCTTAACTTGGGAAACGAGTTTCTCTCACTCACTTTTACAAAACCCATTGTAATCACATTAGAAACCCAGTCATAGAAGCTTTCAAACTTAAGAGTCATGTGCTCATTACATTGAGCATATGGCTGATGTTATTTGTATTTTATTTTTACAAGTCAAACACAATCCATTCAAAAAAGTAGAAACGCTATAATCAGTAAACCAGGTGTATCTTGATTTTGAAGAATACATTGGTTTTCAAGACAAGTGCCCCATTCATTAGACACAAGCAGAAAAAAAGACTAATAAAATAAAATATTATTTTAAAGTCTATTATCGTCTCAGAGATAAAAACTATTTTCTGCTTTTAGACTTTGTTTCCTGTTTTCAAAAAAAGTTTTCAGTCTTATCAGTAGGTACACTCATATTACCACAGATCTTAATTTCCACCGATAACTTTGTTTTTTCTCTCCAAAAACAACAACAAAATGAGTAAGTTTGTGCTGTTCATAGAAAGAGTCACGTGACACACTCCCCTTCTACCCTTCCCTCCCCCCTCAAAAGGAAAAACCTCTCATCTTTCTGGAGGCCTCCATCTGGAAGCTTTGGTCTTAAATGTGGAACAGGCCAGGGTTGAGACAAAGGACGGTTTGAGAGCTTGTCCTATCATCAGCCTGGTCGGCATCAAAGCTGTAAAGTTGAGGAAGTTTGTCCTTGAAGTCTTCCCATACAACTTTTAGTGAGCTTCTCCTTTTACCCAGTTTTCACCGAAAATAAATTTCTAAATGTCCATTTTTTGTGTGTTTTGTGTGTGTGTGTGTGTGTGTGTGCGTGTGTTTGTTTGAGCCAGGGTCTCACTCTATCACCCAGGCTGGAGTGCAGTGGCACGCAATATCATGGCTCACCTCGACCTCTTGGGCTCAGGTAATACTTCCTCCTCAGCCTCCCAAGTAGCCGGGACTACAGATGTGTGCCACCGTACCCAGCTAATTTACTCTTTATTTTTTATTTTTTTGAGATGAAGTCTTGATATGTTGCCCAGGCTGGTCTCGAACTCCTGGACTCAAGAGATCCTCTCACCTCAGCCTCCCAAATTGCTGGGATTGCAGGGATTATGGGCCTGTGATAAGTGAGACACTGTAACTATATTGTCTTTATGCAGCAATCCTTTGAAGTAGATTCCCATTCACAGGCCGGGAACCTAAAGCTCAAGGAAAGTTCACATAATCTGTCCACAGTCACACAGCTCGAGGGAGAACAGGGCTAAGTACGATGAGACTGTGCCCCCGTGCACACGGAAATATGAAGTCACCCTCACCCCATGGAATCCTTCAGGTAGAAAAACAAGCCTCAGGTGAATAGGAAATAAGGATCGAGAAAATACAGAGTGATAAGACATTCCTTGTCAGCAGGAAAAGGACCTGTGTATGTGCCCAACATATGCCATGTTCAGAGTGGACTCCTGCAGGCCCAGCCCAACTCCGTTGTCAACATTTTCTTGGTGTCCTCTGATTTAGGCCAACTAAACAAGATGGGAGAGGGTGACCCGCTGATGGAGAAGCTCATGGCTTCCCAAACTCTTTCTTTCCTTTTTTTTTTTTTTTTTTTGAGTCAGAGTCTCACTCTGTCACACAAGCTGGAGTGCAGTGGCACACTCACAGCCACCGCAGCCTTGACCTGCTGGGCTCAGACGATCCTTCCACTTCAACCTTCCAAGTAGCTGGAATTACAGGTGTGCACCACCACACCCGGCTAATTTTTTGATTTATTGTAGAGATGAGGTCTCACCACGTTGCCCAGGCTGGTCTTGATCTCATGAGCTCAGGCAATTCTCTTGCCTCCACCTCCCGAAGTGCTGGGATTACAGGCATGAGCCACCACACCCAGCTTCCCAAACTCTTTCAGACTCCTTCAATTTCTAGCCAGTGGGGAAGCTGGCTCTCCAGAGAGATCTCAGTCTTTGCCGGACACAAAGAGAGCCCAAAACCCCAAGTAGTCCTAGTTGGCAAACAGAACTGCGGATGCTGACTAGTGTGGTAAAACAGGAATATTCTAGGGCATGGTAGCATATGCTGAATAAGAAAGGGGTGACGTCACAAGAGGAGAGGTGATTTCCACTCCATTATGAGATTTAAGAAACTGGTAGAAATGGGCAGGCACTCTGGAATTGTGCTGGAATGTAGTTCTCTCGAGCCAGGCTGCCTGTATTACAATCTCAGCGTTATCACTTATTAGCCATGCGACTTGTACCAACCATTTGCCCCTTCTGTGACTCAGTTTCTTCATCTGAAAATGATGGAGGTTATAGTACTTACCTCAAAAGGTTAATGTGAAGATTATATGAGTTAATGCAGGTACTGACAGCAGTGTCTCAGTCATGGTACACACAATGCAAATGTTATGATAATATGCATGATCATCGTATCTTTTGAACTGAATTTCTTGATTGAAAGGAACATTTGACTCAAATGTATCTGCTTGGTGGTCCTGGGCTAGTTACCCCACCTTCCTGAGCTTCAGTCTTCTCGCCTGTGAACAGGGTAATAATGCCACCATGCAGGAGCCTTGTGAGAATTAGGTGAAATAGCATTCACAAAGATACTCATCACAGTATTGATCATATAGTAAAACTCAATAAATTCCCATTTCTTCTTTTCTTAATTTAGCACTCGTGAACTTTTGGGGGATGTATTTAGTGGTTAAAGAAAAGAAAGACTAGTACAGAAATATGCATAATCCATAAATATATCTTTAATTAAACTATATAAATTAAAATATATTTTATAATTAAAAAGAGAACCTCATTGGCTTATAGGGATATCAAGAGTACCCAGAAAAAAAAAATGGCAGCCACACTGGGCTGACCCTCAGGACAACTGCGGGGCACATCAGAAGTCAGTCTCCCTCTCCTTTTCTGTGCAATATTTGTGATCAGGTTCAACTTGGCCTCCCTCTTCAGACGGCCTGACGGCAGGATCTCTGGGAGGGGCATAGTAGCAGTGGTGAGGAACTTGGAATGACTCACCACGGGGCCACAGTGCTCACAGTTGCTTAAATGCCTTTCCTTGTCCCCTGAAACCCAGGTCAGAGGGGCCATGGCTGGGACTGTGGTGGAGGGAGAGGCCCAGGCAGGGCACCTGACCCTCTCAGAAGCAGTGGGCAGGGTTGGGGTAGATTGCCCTTCAAAGCCTTGGCAGCCTCCTGGAGCGTGTTAGAAATGCTGAATCTCAGTTCCCCATCCCAGACCTTTGGAATGAGAATATGTATTCTAACAAGAGTCCCAAGAGATTTAGACCCACGGGGAAGTTTAAGAAGCACTGAATTAGCCGGGCTCAGTGGCTCAGCCTGTAATCCTGCACCTTGGGAGGCTGAGATGAGTGGATTGCCTGAGCCCGTGGGTTCGAGACCCGCCTGGGCAACTTGGTGAGACCTTATCTCCACAATAAAGCAAAAAATTAGCCGGGCGTGGTAGCACGCGCCTGTAGTTCCAGCTACTTGGAAGGCTGAGGCGGAAGGATCGCCAGAGCCCAGCGGGTCAAGGCTGCGGTGGCCGGGAGCGGCCACTGCACTCCAGTCTGGGTGACACAGTGAGACTCCAACTCAAAAAAAAAAAGGAAGCACTGAGCTGGAGTTTATGCAGCCCACTGTAGCCGCTCGATCTGAGTGGATGCTGGGATTGGGATGCTTGAAATCATGTGTCTTGTCTTTGTGTCCTCTCGCCATGAATTCTCACTGTGTGCTTCATAAATGGAAAAGATAATGACCTACTATGGAGAGAGTGCCTGCTTTAATTAATTGGAACTCTCAAGAGGCTCAGAAGAAGATGGCCCAGATGACAACTGAAAGCTCACTTCAGAGGCAGACAGGGTGGCAAAGGCTATCATCTATCACTTAAGTACGTCTATGGGGGACCTACTGTGTGCAAGGCACCTACTGTGTGCAAGCACTGTGGGTGACACAATGAAATAGCTCAGTGTCATGGAACACACCGGATGGGGTGTGCCCAGGAGATCTGGGCTCATGTCCACACCTCACTATTAAGCGGCTGGGCAGTTCCCCTCACCCCTCAGCATCTGTGTCTCCCATCTGAAAAACAAGTAGGTCAGATGAGAGGACCCTCAGTAGGGAGCGGCCCATGCAGCTCTAAAGACATGTGATTTTAATAGCCAAAGCCTCAAATCCTTAGCATAATTGGGTAGATAAAATTATTTTTAGCGATTAAACATGAAACCGAGAGCAACCCAGGACAGGATGTGATTAAGAGCTGAGTGGTGTGGAGTTGGCAGCCCGGTGAGCACCGGCTCCTGGAAGCTGTGTGAAGTGCAAAAGTACCTGGAACCTCAGTGAACTCTTCTGGCTCCCAGAGTCCCTATGGGGGGAGGGGAAGGGAAGGGGCACGGGGATGGGGGGGGTGAGGAGGCTGGACTTTCACACTTGGCCACTAGGTGTCGCTGCCATGATGTGAAATCTAGGGCAGCCAGGGATCCAGACAGGGAAAACCTGAGCCCATACAGGTAAGGAACAAGACAGGCTTCCAGATATACAAACACGGGGTTCCGAGGGAGATGAGGAGCTCAAATTACAGGGTTGTCTTGGGTCTGAGCAAGAATCAGTGCGAACTCTCCACTCCGCGCAGGCTGGCTCAGATGACATGAGCAAGAATGTCAGCAGAGAGCACCCAACGGAGCCCACCCACATAAACACACACACACACACTTTTCAGATATCAGGGTGTGGGGACCTTCCTTCTCACACTGGGTCTCTCCCTACCGTGTTCTCGGCGCTTCTACCTGTCCCTCACTTGCCCTACAAATGTTCAGCACTGGTTCTACTGCGCACTCAGGTTCTGCTCCTGAAAAACAACACAGATAAATCAAAACCCTTGGGAAAAACCTCTCCTGGGGAAATAACCAGCAGTTACTGGCACAGAACTTGGCGCCCCCACGTCTTGGTCATTCTCAGTTCTGTTTCTTGACAACCATGTGACAGTGTGTATGTCATTTAATCATTCTGAGCCTCAATTTTCACATCTGGACAACAGAATATTAAATTCATACCTTACAAGATCATTGCTGTGTATGCTTTGTAAGCTGTGAACAAGAAATTTATAAAAAGCCAATTTTTTATTTTTAAATTTCTTGTACTTTTGGCTTTATATTGAAGGAGTCTTTTACACACTAACACATTCACGTGTCATCCGTGGGTAGCCCATTGAATTTCGAGACTAAATGTACCAGCACCAAGAACAGAATACCACTAGTATCCCAGGGGCTCATGATGTCCTTTCCAGTCACTCACCTACCCCCCTCTCACCCAGGGCTTACGTTATTCTGACCTGTAAGAGCAGAAATTAGTTTTCAATTTTTATACTTAATATAAATGAATCATACACTATGTACTCTTTTGACTTCTTTCACTAAACATCCATGTTTTTACATATGGCAATATTTCATCCATTCTACTTGCGCTATGGTATTCCACTGAGCAAATATAAGACAATGTATCCGTTCTACAGTTGATGGACGGTTGAGTAACTTTCTGTCGGGGGGCCTATTACAGATAGTGAATCTTTGACCATTCTAGTACCTATCTTTTGATAAACACTTATACTCATTTCTGTGGGGCACAAGACTGATTTCTAATCTTTTCTTTTTTTCTGAACTGGGACACAGTAGCAGAAAGGGGCAAAGGTCTCTTTTCCGGAAGTCTTGGCAATAGACTGGTGTCTCATTGGCTCTGATTTGGTCACATGGCTGGCCCTGGCGGGGGTGGAAATCAATCCAGCCAGAGTCCTACAATGTACATTTGCCTGATTTTTAAAACCATGTGCGTATATACTTTTAATTAACGTTGAAAATCATGAAATAAAGAACAGCACATAAAATGCACAGATGGAATATAGTGAACCACTATGTAATCACTATGCAGATCAAGAGAGAAACATCGCGGCATCCCAAAAGTCCTTTCTCCATGTGTCTCTTCTTCATCACACTCCCGCCTTCTTTCCCTCTTGAGATAATTATTATCCTGACTTTTATAGTAATCGTTTCCTTCTCTTTATAGTTCTGCCAAATAAGCATCCCTAAAAAAATATAATTTAGTTTTGCCTGTTTTGAACTTTGTATAAATACCATGTGTATTCCTTTGTGTCTCATTTCTTTCACTCAACATTGTTTTATGATCGATCCATGCTGTTTCGTGTAGCTGTGGCTCATTCATTTTTATTTCTGCATATTATTTCTATGTATAAATACACCACAATTCATTTATTCGTTTTATTGGCGTTGGATAATTTGGACTGATTTCAGTCTGGGCTGATTATGAATAATGGTCATTATTCACATGGCCATTTCTGTACACATTTCTTCATATTTATGCATATTCATTTCCCTAAGATATACATTTAGAAGTGAAATAACTGGTTCATCCTGTATGCATATCTTCAACTTTACTAGATTCTATCAAATTGTTTTTAAAGTTCTACCAATTTATTATCCTATAAGCAGTGTACAAAATTGCCAGTATTTTCACATCTTTGCAAATACTTTGTATTGTCAGACTTCTTAATTTTTGCCAAACAGATGCTTTTATAGTGATTGTTCACTGTGGTTTTAATTTGCATTTCCTTGTTTATTAATGCTATAAGTGCCTCTGAATATATTTATTAATCATTTGTACTTCTACTTGAGAGAGATGCCAAAGTCCTTTACTATTTCTAGATCCACATTCTTTGTCAATAGAATGTGATGGGAATATTTTCCCTCATTCTGTTGTTTCACTTTTTTTACAATGTCTTTTGATAAGCAGAAGTTCCTAATTTTAATGTAGTCAGATGCTTCAACATTTTTTCATATAATTGATGCTTCTGTTTCTTTAAGATATTTTAATGAAGATATTCTTTCATATTATAAGATATTAGTCTATGTTATCTTCCACAATTTTGTTGGTTTTTCTTTCACATATTGACCAACCCCAGTCCATTTGGGATTAGCTTGTGTGTATGGTGTGAAGTAGGGATCAGTTTAAAACTTTTCCTCATGAATACATAACTACCCAGTGTTAGAAAAACTATCCTCTTACCAATGTTGTGCAAAGTCCCTTTTATTTTATTTTGTTTTATTTGTCTCTTTTAATTTTTTTTTATTTTAAAGATGTGGGGTACAATTCAGGATTAGGTATACAAATGTTCATTATGCAAGTACCCTTGTCAATGAGGTGTGCTCTCCCGCTTCCCCCCAGCAGATCCCCACTACTGCCAATCCTTTTTTTATGATATTATTGTGATAGTTGTTCAAGGTCTGCTTATGAGTGAGAACATGTGATACTCAGTTCTTTGTTTCTGTGAAAGATCACTCAGTATTGTAGACTCTAAGTCCATCCAGGTTGATGTGAAGTTCATGATTTTGTCCTTCTTTATGGCTGTGTAATATTCCATTGGGTATACGTACCACATTTTTTTTTTATCCAGTCCTCTTTTGATGGGCAGCACCGTTGGTTCCATGTTCTTGCTACTGTGAACAATGCTGCGATGAACATACATGTGCAGGTAACTTTTTCATAGGGTAATTTGAGTTCTTCTGTATATTCCCAGTTAGGGAATTGTGGATCATATGGAAGGTCAATTTTTAGATCTTTTAGGATTCGCCACTCTGCTTTCCACAGAGGCTGTACTAATTTACACTTCCACCAACAGCATAGAAGTACTCCCTTTTCACCACATCCTCTCCAGCATCTGTTGTTTTTTGAGTTATTGATGATGGCCATCCTGACTGGAGTTAAGTGGTATCTCAATGTAGTTTTAATTTGCATTTCTTTGATGACTAGCGTGGCTGAACATTTTTTCATGTATCTGTTGCCTGCCTGTATGTCTTCTTTTGAGAAGTGTCTATTCATATCTTTTGCCCACTTTGTAATGGGGCTGTTTGTTTTTCTCTTTTCAGCACATTTGAGTTCCTTGTAGATCCTAGATGTTAGGCCTTTGTCAGACATGCAATTGGCAATATTTTTTCCCAGTCTGTGGGCTGTCTCCCTGCTCTCTTTTTTTTTTTTTTTTTTTGAGTTGGAGTCTCATTTTTGCCCAGACTGGAGTGCAGTGGCCGCTCCTGGCCACCGCAACCTCGACCTGCTGGGCCCCAGCGATCCTTCTGCTCAGCCTTCCAAGGAGCTAGAACTACAGGCGTGTGCTACCACGCCCAGCTAATTTTTTGCTTTATTGTAGAGATGAGGTCTCGCCAAGTTGCCCCGTCGGGTCTCGAACCCGCGGGCTCAGGCAATCCACTCACCTCAGCCTCCCCAAGCGAGGGATTACAGGCTGAGCCACCGAGCCCGGCTTCCCTGCTCTCTTGATGGTTTCTTTGGCTTTGCAGAATCTTGTCAGTTTGATGAGGTCCCACTTGTTTATCTTATCTCTTATGGCTTGGGCACTTGGGTTTTGGTCAGGATTTGGTTGTCTACTGCATTTTCTAAGGTTCTTATAGTTCGAGGTTTTACATTAGGTCTTTGATCTATTTAGAGTTGATTTTTGTGTATGGGGATAGGGGTCTTGTCTTAATCTTCTGCATGTGGTCAGCCAGTTTTCCCAGCACCATTTACTGAATAGGCTCTCCTCTCCCCAGTGGTTGGTGGTGGACAGAGTCCCCTATTAAGTAAATTATGTGATTATGTGTGTCTGGATTGGTGACTATACTCTCTATTTCTTCCAAGTG
>CAUYQG010183853.1:0-14602 GCA_963574415.1 Tarsius wallacei
GTATATGTACCACATTTTTTTAATCTAGTCCTCTTGTGATGGACAACATGGTTGCTTCCAGGTTCTTGCTATTGTGAGCAATGCTGCAATAAACATACGTGTGCAAGTATCTTTTTTATAGAGTGATTTGAGTTCTTCAGGATATATTCCCAGTAGGGAGATTGCAGGGTCATATGGAAGGTTGATATTTAGAGCTTTTAGGAATCGCCACACTGCTTTCCAATTCCTGAACAAAACCCAAAACACACGGGCCATAAGAGATAAGATAGACAAGTGGGACCTCATTAAACTGACAAGCTTCTGCAAAGCCAAAGAAACCATCAAGAGAGCGGGAAGACAGCCCACAGACTGGGAAAAAGTATTTGCCAACTCCATGTCTGACAAAGGCTTAACATCTTGGATCTACAAGGAACACAAACGTGCTGAAAAGGAAAAAACAAACAATCCCATTACAAAGTGGGCAAAAGATATGAACAGACACTTCACAAAAGACATTCGAGCGGCCAACAGACACATGAAGAAATGTTCAACCTCACTAATCATCAAGGAGAAACAAATTAAAACTACACTGAGATACCACCTAACTCTAGTCAGAATGGCCATTATCAATAACTCAAAAAATAACAGATGCTGGAGAGGATGTGGTGAAAAGGGAATACTTCTACACTGTTGGTGGAAGTGTAAACTAGTTGCTATCTTTTTAAAGTTCAAAGTCCAAGAGAATTTTGTTAAAGCCCAATAAAATAGAAGTCTAATCACTGCCTGGCAGTTTTGGTCAGTGTAAGAATGTTAATGTGTGAATTTTGTAAGTACTTAATTAAAACAAATTAAATTGAGGTCCAAGGATTATTAACGTGTATTTTTGCTTAGCTTTATTTAGGGAAAATATATACAGAATTATGTTGTATAATACTTGCGACTTCCTACTGATGAACAGTTATTGCAGGATAATTAGGTAAAAATACTTAATTAGTAGGACAGTTGAAGGTGTTTCTCTAATATGCATCAGCTGTTCTTGATGATCAGCTTCCAAGTATCATTTATCCATCTTGCTGAGGCTAGCTTGCTAATTGGTTTTGATTAGATTTTCTTTAGTGGAAAACCAGGATTCAATTACGAGATATATACACTTAAGATGTGTGTATTCAGAACCCCAGAGTGCTTACAGTTTGGGACAAGTATTAGAAATAGACAGGCAATTAGTGTGATTGGTGCTCCAAAAGAGGAAACACCAGGTGCTGTTAGGACACAAGAGAGTAAAATTCACAGGGCCTGTGGGTGGGGTTGGGATTTTGTTAAAAAATACTTAAAAGTGTTTCAAATAATACGAAATACTAATATTGTTTTCAAATGCATAAAAGAAGAACATCATTTTTACAAAAAGTCACTATTTCTTAAGTTCTTCTAAAGGGATGAAAGAAATGCATAACTAAATAAAATCTTTTTCACCTGAAAAAAAGAGATGTGTGTATTAACTGAAGAAAAACCAGAGCATACATTATTCAGCATTCATTCAACAAACGATTACTTAGTGACAGACACTGTGTTAGGTACTGGGTAAATAATGGTAGACAGAACAAACAAGGTCCCTGTTCTCATGCAGCTAATATTCTAGTGGGGCAGGGGAGAGACAAAGCAATAAGCAAATAAGTAAGGTCATTTCAAATGGTGATGAGTGCAATGAAGAAAAATAGGATGATGTGATAGAAAGTGGGGGGTGGGGTGATCAGGGAACTATATTCTGATAAAATACTTAAGCTGCTACCCTAATGACAAAGGAACCATTCTGTTGACCGGAGTGTAATTGTGAGAGTGGTGTGAGAGGGAGATGAGAAGTGTAGAAGATATCAGAAATGTAGGCAGGGGCCTCATGGGGCCGTGGTAGAGTTTGGATTTTACCTAACACTTAAGAGGTCCAGGAAACAGTTTTTCACTAGAAGAATCTGTATAATATTGGTAGTATTCCCTAAATTCTGGGGAGGGATTCAATGATCAAAGATATTGCAAGTCCTACAGAAATTTTACTAGCATTTAAATCTGTAACATTCTAATAATCTCTGAGGGTAATTTTATCATGGAGCCTATCATGCTCATATCCTGATACTTATATAAGTGCCACCTTAATACTTAATGTGCTTTGGGTCCCTTCTCTGTCAAAAATGGTTAACAAGCTTCCTTTAACAAGCTCTGTGATGTGCATAGAGAATTATGCGTTTTTTTCTCAATAGTGATTGTAGCATTCAAATTGCTATACTTCTATAAATATCAAAACAGCATAAGATTGAAAGTAATATTGTGTCGAGATTTGCAAATGTATGATTGTCTTATTTTACCCTGTTTTTCCCAGCAGGAATGCAGTATCCATTTCTATCCTCTCTAACCTCCCAAATATATATATATATGTACGTATGTGTATATAAATGTATACGTAGATATATATGTATTTTTGGTGGGTTTAATTTTTTCATCTATTACTATTTTAGGGGCTTCGTTTTACTTCTGATTAAGTCTGGTTTCTTTTGTCTAAAACATGTAGAATTTTAAGAAAATTATTCTCTGAATGTGGTTTTCTGTGTTATGTACTTTTGTATTTATGCATATTTATGGAACAGTGCTTTGGGAAAACTAGCAATTCTGATTCAACCCTTTGTTTAAATCCTTAATCCATTTCAGCTACAAAGATACTTAGAAGTTCTTATCTTCCATTATAATTTTTTGTTGTTAAAAAGTTGGGCAAATTGTCACATTTAAAGGTATATATCCTATTGCAGAATAATAGAAAATTGCTGATTGGTAACTTCTTATGCAAATCACATTGTCCCATTTGGCATAAAACTTCTGGGTATCTATCAGTATATAGACATTTATGGGCCTTTGATTTATGAATGCTGTATTTTCTCATTTGTATTCTTTTAAAGCATATTTTTAAATAAAGAATGTCATCATTTGGTCTCTGTTCTTTTCTTTTTTAAACAGGAAACACGGAACACTGCCCACAAAGCTGGAAATGAGTCTTCTGTACAAGAATTGAAACAAGATGTGTCTAAAAAGGTTGGAAAACTATAATGCTAATATTATTTTATAGCATAAATATCTGTATGTAGTTTATATGGTATATTTGGGTGAGATTGGGCGTGTTCAGGGTGGTATGGCCATAGACAATGTAAAACAAAATTTTTTTATATTCTTTTAGTGTAGTGCTTTGTACATGGTGGATGGTCAGTGAACGTTTCTTGAATCAGTTGAATTTGTGATTAAAGACACATCTGGATTTTTATAGAAGTTATTTTCATATTCTAACTAATTAGTCATTTATCCTTGAAGTACTATTTTTGTAAAATGTTTTTATTTTTTATGCTTTTATTTTTATTAGAATAAGCTCTTGAGGTTACTACTAAGAGTTACAGGTATTGAAAAGCTCAGTGCAGCAAATTCTTATGCCTCTGGGAATCAGAGGTTACAAGAAATCCTTACTCTAACAGTACCTTTGATATCTTTTAATTAATTAATTAAAATTTTTTGAGACAAGGTCTCAGTCTATCACTCAGGCTGGAATACAGTGGTGCAATCATAGGTCAATACAGCCTTGAATTATTTGGCCTCAAGTTTTGAATGTTTTCTATGTGCTAGGGAATGTTTGAGACAGTAGTCTTTGGAGGCCAACAAAGTGGCATGTTCTCTACGCAGAGTTTCTTCAGTAGCAGCACTCTTGATTTTATGGGCCAAATAATCTTTTTTTACAACAAGCAGGGACTGTTGTGTGCATTTTAAGATGTTTAGCAGCATTCCTGGCTTCTACTTAACAAATGCCAGTAGCACCCTCCACTCCCCAGTTATGACAACCAAATATGTCTCCAGATAGCACCAAATGTCTGGGGAGAAATGTGAGGCAGATTTTCCCCTAATGGAAAATCATTGTTCTTTTTTTATGGAATTTAGAAATTTAATGGATTGCACATTTTAATATTGTGATACTTTTTCCTTTAAAATGAAAGGAAATCCGTCCCTTTTAGGAGGAGTGGTGATGTTGTCTATCAGGTGATGTTGTCAGGAATGGAACCATTTTTTGAAAAATAAGAAATTGCCCACAATTCTACAGTGTAGCAAACAGCTGTCTTGATTTTTTTCCTTCTGGTTCTCACCTATTTGCATACTTTATTTATTTATTTATTGCCTAATTGTAGTGTAGAATTTTTTTCTTTCTTTTTTTTTTTTGTTGGACTCTCACTCTGTCGCCCAGACTGGAGTGCAGTGGCTGCTCCCAGCCACCGCAGCATCGACCTGCTGGGCTCCGGCAATCATCCCGCCTCAGCCTTCCAGGTAGCTGGAATTACAGGCGCGCGCTACCCCACCCGGCTAATTTTTTGATTTACCGTAGAGATGAGGTCTCACCAAGTTGCTCAGGCGGGTCTCGAACCCGCGGGCTCAGGCAATCCACTCATCTCTGCCTCTCAAGGCGCGGGATTACAGGCTGAGCCACCGAGCCTGGCTGAATTTTTTTCTTAGGATAAATTACAAGTGGGTAACCATCTTTAGTTAGTGGCAACAAGGGTTATAGAGTTTAGAAATGGAAAAAGTAGTAAGAAATCACTATGGAACAGTAGAGTAAGGCTGAAGACTCTACGTAATCACTTTTGAAGTTCTAGTCTCTTCAATTGAATTAATTATCATGCATTAATGATAAAGACTGTGGAGATTCACACTCTCTGCCTTCCTTTCAGTAGAGGAAATTGAATAAACACAAAACTAAATGTAATAAGTGTTCAAGTAAACTTATAAACTATTATAAGAACACAAACTATTATAAAACTTCTTGCTTAGGGGTAGGAATGAGGATGACTTCATGGAGGAAGTAGCATCTGAGCTGGTTCTTGAGCTGGGTGAACAAGATTTGGGCAGGCAGAGATGGCATTACTAAGGGCATGGAGATGGGAAATGTGCAAAAAATTTGAGTATGTCTAGAAGCCAGAGTTAGGGCCAGATTATAGGAATGCCTTATGTCATACTAAAGTGTCTTTTTATTTTATAATCACTGGAAAAACAGTGAGCTTTTTAAGCAAACAGCACTTTTGTGTGATCATCTATGTTGGTCTTGTTTCTCACTGTTCTCTTGGTCTTTCCCTTTTTGCTATCTCCTAAAACCCAGGGGAAAAAAATGGCAGGGCTAGGCACCATAAATGGGTGTCATGGGGTATGCTAAGCAGCAGAAAATATAGGCTTTGCTCTCCAGGAACTAATTATTTGGTGTGGAGAAAACAAATAGGCAGAGCTAACCCATATACTGCCTTGTATGCGTGTTATAATTCATACTTTAATGAACAGTAAGAATGACAAAAGTTCAGAGAGAGATTGTTCTCAGTGGATTAGGGAAGACATGATTTTCAACCTCGTTTTGACCCCTCTTATGGCATAGAACTTTCATTATGCATAGTGATTATTTCAAACCTTTATATTCACCTCATGCTCACTGTACCCATTTGCATCCCCTCCCGTTCAGCAAATAACTTTGTTTCCTACTGCATGTAGACATTAGAGGCTAACTAGTGTGAGTCTATTCCTTTCCATCCTTTCTCATTTCCCTTACTTACACATTTGTTTTCATTTCTTACCTCTTTTTCATGTCATCCATCACTGAAGATTTAGTATTCTTTTTTTCTATCCAAAGTAGCGTGGTAAAATACAAAGATCACTGGATTTTTAAGAAAGACCTGGATTTCAGCTTTGTCTTTGTAGCTTACTAGCTGTAGGACATTGGGCAAAAATCTTAATGCCTTTACATCAGAGTCCTACTTTTGTAGAAAGGAGTTAATCCAGCTACCTCACAAGGCCTGCATGACAATTAAATGAGAATGTGTGTACTGGGTCTAATACACAGTAGGCCTTCTTTTCTTTCTTCTCAGAACATTTTTCTGTTATCCTCCTTTCCAAGGTGGCTCCTTCCCTTCAGCTTATAAAAATGCTGGGTCACTTTCTTGTAGCCTCTTCCATTTATCGCTAATAAGCTTTTTGAAAATGTAGACCATACTGGCTCTCTCTCTCTGTCTTCACCTCTTCTTATTTATTCCTAAACCGATTATAATCTGACTTCTGTTATCACTAAGTGCTCAGTATCTACCTATTTGGACTCTAGTTACTATTCTGGTGAAAGTAAGGTAATTTCTACGATTAACAATTTGAAGATTGGGAAGAACTAACATATGGAATATGCTAGGAAATCAGGGATTAATATTGAACAGCAGTAATACCTAGTTCAAGTTAGCATAAAATTGTGGTAAGCCAGATCAGGACAGTTCTGTAACATATTGCATTAGCTTTCTGGAGCCAAGGAATTGAGAAAGCAGAAGTTATCCATGATTGGGCATGGTGGCAGGATAAGTGGACCAGGAGATTAATGTGTTGTGTTAGTAGTGACAAGACTGGGCAGAAAATATATTTTCTTGGCCAGGCATGGTGGCTCACACCTGTAATCCCAGCACTTTGAGAGGCCAAGAGTATCCCGTGGGGCCAGGAGTTCCAGACCAGCCTGTACAACATAGTGAGACTTCGTCTCTACAAAAGATTTTTAAAAATTAGCCAGGCATGGTGGTGCATGCCTGTAATCCCAGTACTTGGGAGGCTGAAGTAGGAGGATCGCTCGAGCCCAGGAAAAGGAGGCTGCTGTGAGCCAAGATGACACCACTGCATTTCAGCCTAGGTAACAGAATGAGACCCTGTCTCTTAAAAAAAAAGAAAAGAAAATATATTTTTTTCTAAATGTTAGTAGAAGACATAGAAAGCCTATCTATATTTTTCAACTACAGATAAGAAATAAAGGGGAAGAAAGGCAGAGTAGGCTAGGTGTTTGAACTCTTTTTATGGTCCTACCATCAGTCCAAATTGTGGAGTTTAGGTGTAGTCTGTTTAAGTACGTTAATCTCCCTGCATCTGCTTGTTTTTTTTGTTTTTTTTTTTTTTTTGTCATAGACTTGAGTTCAGAGCCAAACACCTTGAATTCTTGTCCTTGGTGGATTTGGATTCTCATGGTTTTGTTAAGTAGGCTCAAACCAGCAAGCTGTTATTGCAACTAATTTGGCATAAATATGTAAATTAATTAGGATATTAAGAATCATAATATGAGTTAAGCATTAAACTTTATTTTACAGGATTGTGACTTCATTTACTAACACAAATTCCTTATTATGATAGAAGATACTGAAACCAAATTTTTGGAGTTTATGCCAGTTTTATCATTTACTAGCTTTATGACCTTGGACAAATACTTGATCCCTCTGTACTTTTGTTTCTTCATTTATAAAATGATGATAGTAGGAGTAGAATCTCATAAGATTGTTGTAAAGATTATAATATGTAAAGTGTTAAGAATGTTGCTTGGCACATACTAAGTGCTATTGCTATATAAATGATTAGCTATTACTATGTTCTTATAAATAGCTTCATTTTTTAAAAAACCACTTTTTAACCTTTCATCAGATTATTGAAAGTATCATTGAAGAGAGTCAGAAAGTACTACAGCTTGAAGATGACTCTTTGGATTCCAAAGAAAAAGAACTCTCTGATCAGGCTACTGCCAGTCCTGTCATGGCTAGAACAGATCTTAGCAATATGCCTGGACTGTTAGCCATAGATCAAGTACTACAGGAAGAATCCACAAAGGCAGAGAGTCAGAATGCCTTTGAAGAAACTGAATTAGAATCAAAAAAAAGTTTTCCTTCTGGTGACGCCTGTGAGAAGCCAGTAGATGAAACCATGAAGTTAATTGAAATAAGTTCAACTGAGCAGCTTAATATGCCTGAAACTGAAACAGAAATGTTAAACAAGGAGGCATTGGAAGCCAAACAAAGTGGTGTTCTAGAGCCTGTGTCCTTAAACTCCTTATCTGCTAAAGATTTTGCTGCCGTGGAAGAAGTGGCTCCCGCCAAACCCCCAAGACACCTTACTCCAGAACCTGATATAGTAGCTAGTACAAAGAAGCCTGTTCCAGCGCGTCCACCCCCTCCAACTAATTTCCCACCCCCTAGGCCCCCACCTCCATCTCGACCTGCTCCACCACCAAGAAAAAAGAAAAGTGAATTGGAATTTGAGGCTCTTAGAACTCCTGATCTAGATGGCAAGTATTAATTGAGAACTCTCTTTGTGGGGAAATTTTGGAGTTGAAACTTTACTTTTCTGCTTTTGTTTCCATTTATACTGTGTAAAACCACACTGATGGCCAAGTTATAAAAAATTATTTCTTTAGTAATAGACAAAAAGTGAAAATGTTTACATTGGTGATAAGTTACTTCTATAATTGAACATTTCCACAGACTTCAGACTTTCAGATCTGTTGCTGTCTGACAGACAGTGTGACATAGTAAAAAGAACATGGAATTTGGAGACTTAAGGTGTGATTCTCTTTATATATGAGCTGTATAGTCTTAAGGAAGTTG
The DNA here is from genome assembly GCA_963574415.1 of Tarsius wallacei. Lineage (NCBI taxonomy): Eukaryota > Metazoa > Chordata > Mammalia > Primates > Tarsiidae > Tarsius > Tarsius wallacei. The sequence continues at coordinate 8,427 of CAUYQG010183853.1, forward strand.
AATAACTTGTTTGAACCATGGTTTCCTAGTATAGTAAACAAGAGTAATCAAGCAACTTTCCTCATAGGGTTGTTAATAAGAATCAAGCAAATAAAGATTAAGCACTTTTGAAGCTATGTATAAGGTCCAATATAAATACTAGTTATTGTTGTGGTTGTTATTGTTGTTATTACTATTATTGTTGCAGTTCCCAAAGAGAATATTACATCTGATTCTCTCCTAACCACAAACATGGCTTCAGAGAGTACAGTCAAGGATTCTCAGCCTTCTCTTGATTTGGCAAGTGCTACCAGTGGAGATAAAATAGTTACTGCCCAGGTTAGTGAACTAGTGTTATATTTAATAAAGACTTTATCAACTTTCTGCAGTTGGCCGGTTTGTTGGTTATTGAATCTTCTTTATTCTCCAGGTCATATATTTCTTTGTCCCCCAAACCTGGCCTACTTACTTCCCTTGTCCAGCTCTGCTACTAACTAACTGGGTGAACCTAGCAAGCTGTTTAGCATCTGAATCTCAGATCCCCATTGGTAAAATGAGGGTAAAAAACTTTCCTTGAAGTATGAAATAAGCTAAAGTATGCCAAGTACCTGGCAGGTAGTAGGTATTCAAAAAATGACAGATTCTGCTATTTTTAACACCAACTATAGCCTTCATTTACCTGACTCATATTAGTGAAGCTTGGGAACTTTTTTATTACCTTCCTTTTCCTAATTATAAAAAATTAATATGCTAGGCAGTGGGCTATAAAGACTTGATAACATGAATTATACCACAGCCCAATTCTAGGACTCGGAATTACTTATGCAGTAGCTGTGGTGGGGCAGGCTATCACACCGAGCTAAGAATGTTCTTTACATTTTAAAGTGGTTATTTTTTAAAAATTATGCAATAGAGACTGTATGTCAACAAAAAGTCTAAAATATTTATTATCTAGCTCTTTATAGAAAAAAATTTTCTGACCTCTGCCTTTGAAGTATCCATGTACAGCACAGATTAATAGCAATCTTGATAGAGGACTGCTTTTTGGCCAGCCTCAAATAGAACATTTATTGGTTTTCAAGACTACTAAGACATTATTTCATGGGCAGCAATAGTTTTGGTCCCTGCGAATAATAATGGACTGAGATGGAGTGTTCCATTTAAATTTTTAGTAGTCTCCATTATCTGGATTATGGAATTTTTTAGAACGGTGTATGGTAATGAATAATTGAAAATTTACAGACATTGACTCAATCTAATTTCTGTTTGTAAAATTATAATTTCAGGAAAATGGAAAAGCACCTGATGGGCAGACTATTGCAGGTGAAGTGATGGGCCCTCAGAGACCTAGATCTAACTCTGGGAGAGAGCTTACTGATGAGGTAGGATTAGATTTCCATTGTTGTTGTTCTGGAAAACATAAAGTATAAGAAAACAAAACAGGAAGATTAAAAAGTTCTGGAGATGGATGGTATGGTGATGATCTCAGCAATGTGAATGTACCTAATAACCTGAACTATACACTCAAAAATGGTTAAAATGGTAAATTTTGTGTTATGTATAGTTTACCATAATTTAAAAAAATTTTGTTTATTATTCTTAGGCAAAAAAGAATCATATAGAAGATAAATGAAAATTGAAGATAGTCTTAGTTTTTATTTTTTTATCTGCTTGGAAGTGTTGCATTTTTGACTCACATTTGTTCTGTCACTCCATTATACAGTGGAAAAAAATATATTGAAAGCAAGGTGCATATTTTATAGAAAGTGGGCTTTAAAAGAACTTGATATTATAGATACATGTTATTATACAAACATGAACCTTTTAAAATTATTTTAATGGCTTCTTAACATTAAAATTTAGTATGCATCCATTGGCCCATTTGTTCAGAATGAAGCTTTGCAGCAAAATCTTAGTTTTTGTTTCTTTAAAGCAACACATTTAAAAAAACATCGCACTTTGGAAAACAGTTTGGCAGTTCCTCAAAATGTTAAGCATAGTGTTACCATGACCCAGCAATTCCATTTCTAAGTATATACCAAAGAGGAATGAAGGCATATGTCCACACAAAAAGTATACACAAATATTCACAGCAACATTATTCATAATAGCCTAAAAGTGAAAACAACCCAAGCGTCCTTCACTGAAGAATGAATAAATAAATCTTAGGTTTTTCTTTAAAACAACACATTTTTTAAAATATTGTACTTTGGAAAGCGGTTTGAGTGTTCCTCAAAATGTTAAACTTAGTGCCGGGCATGATGGCTCATACCTGTAATCCCAGCACTTTGGGAGGCTGAGGCGGGAGAATCACTTGAGCCCAGGAGTTTGAGACCAGCCTGGGCAACGTAGTGAGACCTTATCTCTACAAAAAAAATACAAAAATTAGCTGGGCATGTTGGCATGTGCCTGTAGTTCCAGCTTTTTGGGAAACTGAGTCAGGAGGATTGCTTGAGCCCAGGAGGTTGACACTGCCATGAGCCATGATCATGCCACTGCACTCCAGCCTGGACAACAGAGTGAGACTCTGTCTCAGAAAAAAAAAGTTGGTACAATCTTTCCTTTTTGAGATTTGCCCATACCAGGCCTTTCTGGTACAAACTTTTGCCTCTCTTTTGTTTCCTCTCTTCTTTATCTAATAGACTTTGTTTTAAAGCTTAAAAAACAAAAAGTTAAACATAGTGTTGCCATGACCCAGCAATTCCATTTCCGTGTATATACCGAAGAGAGATAAAAACATATGTCCACACAGAAGATGTACACAAATATTCACAGCAGTATTATTCATAATAACCTACCAGTGAAAACAACTCAAATGTCCATCACTGATGAATGGATAAATAAAGTGTAGTATATCCATACCATGGTATATTTTTCAGCAATTAAAAGGAATGAAGTACTAATACATGCTACAACATGGATAAAGCTTGAAAACATCTTGCAGAGTGAAAGCCAGACACAAAAGGCCACATATTATGTGATTTAATTTATATGAAATATTCGGAATAGGCAAATCCATAGAAACAAAGTAGATTAGTATTTGCTCTAGGGGTTAGGAGGAAAGGGAAATAAGGTATGACTGCTAATGGGAGGGGATTTCCTTTCAGGGTGCTAAAAATGTTTTAACTTAGATAGTGGTGATGGTGGCACAACTCTGAATATACAATATAGTACTAAAAACTATTGAGTTAATATGCATTAAATGAGTGCATTTTGTAGTATGTGAATTATATCTCAATGAAAGTAATTAAGATTATTATGTGCAGTATTGAATGTATCCAAGAAGAGCTGTTAGCTTAAATTTTTGAGGATTATGTAGGCTCAAAAAGATAAATTATAGACCATCTTGGTGTGGTTTTCTTTTTTAACCTCAGGAAATTTTAGCCAGTGTAATGATTAAGAACCTGGATACTGGAGAAGAAATACCTTTGAGTCTTGCAGAAGAGAAACTGCCAACAGGAATTAATCCTCTCACTCTACACATCATGAGAAGGACAAAGGAATATGTAAGGTATGGCCTGATGTTATTTATCATTTGTTGTATTACAGAATGGTAAAGATTCCTCTATTTATGAACTCTGACAGTCCCTACTTTGGTTTTATTCGTTCTTCTTTTTTAAATCTGGAATTAAAATAGACTTAGTGTATGTATTCTTTAACTGTATCCTCTTTTATGACTGTACAGTTACTTGGGGAAAACAGCATGCATCTTAAATCACATAGTATTTAGTTTCTCTTTTTTAAAAAAATGATTTATATTACATTTAGTTTTCTGAAACCTTTCTTTAAGGATCATAATTTTATAAATATTTTTACTGTTTTGTAGGGTCAGAAAATGTCTTTAAAGTGAGATGATTGACTTTGCCTTGAGATGTATGTAAATTTAAGGAATAATTTTTGTAAAAGCAAGAGCTTCTTTTTTCCTGAGTCAGGATCTCACTCTGTCACCCAGGCTAGAGTACAGTGGCATGATCACGGCTCACCACATCTTCAACCCTCTGGGCTCAGGTGATCCTTCCACTTCAGCCTTCTGTGTAGCTGGGCTATAGGCACATGCCACACACCTGGCTAATTTTTCTGATTTTTCTGTAGATATGAGGTCTTGCTTTGTTGCCCAGGTTGGTCTTGAACTCCTGGGCTCAAGCAGTTCTCTGGTCTTGGCCTTCCAAAGTGCTGGGATTACAGGCCTGAGCCACCACACCTGGCCAGCAAGAACATTTTTATTAATATGATGTATATGGTGAGTGGGGAGGGAGATATATACACAAGTTATTTTATCATTTCTGTACAGCACATTTTGCTCGGCAAAAAGCCTTGCTTGTTGTAGCTTTTTCTGTTGTAGCTTTTTCATAAGTTCCTAAATTGCATTCAGTTATATATATCTTGTGCATTGCACCTTGCTTAAAGATTCTGTTCTTCAGTTTCTGAAGCCTTTAAGTTCTCAGGGCTGTTATTTAAATTAAAATTATATAAAGCTTATTAGCACAGTTTTTTTTTCTTACTCTGATTAGTTGATTATATCGTAAGTGTAAATAGAGGTTTTTGAGACGTGTAGGAGAAATGACTTCTTTTAAAACAACTTCCTCTTATAGTAATGATGCGGCACAGTCAGATGATGAAGAGAAGTTACAGTCTCAGCCAACAGATACTGATGGTGGAAGGTTAAAACAGAAAACGTGAGTTACAGTACTTCCCTTATTTTCATTTCAAGGTTTTATTTTAAAAATATAAGAGCTGCCATACTATTTTAAATCAGTGCTCTATGCAATTTATATGTCCACTACTCCACCCTGCCCCTAGGTAATTGATTATGAGTTCCTTGAGGTTGTACTGCTTTGTTTTAAAGCATCTAACATATATTATTAAATGACCAATACATTTTTCATCATACCTGTAGTGTTTTTCTGTTGGTAGGAAGGCACCAAAAGTTTTAGTAGAACATGATTGTCCTTGATGTTGTCTTTTCCCTTTCTCTTTAATTCTGTGAATCCTATTTGTCTTTCTAAACCCAGCTATATAAGATTCTTCCTGACTACTCCAGTTCATAGCAGATTTCTTTTTTTTCTCAATTGTGGTGATACCTGTAGTCTATAACTACTTTTTCCCTTTATCATATATTATCTTAAACTGTTTTCATACAAATGCACGTTAAACAACTAAACCATATGTTGCAAAAGAATTGTAATTATGCCATCCTTTTTGCTCTACAAACATCTAACTCAGTGTATAGATTATGCTTGATTATATACAAGTCACTAAATTGGCAATAATTGAGTCTAAGGTCCAAAGTGAGTTCTCCACTTGAGTCTTATCTTTTCCTAGTGTGTATCAAATAAAGCATTGAAAATTTTTAGAAAAGATTTACCTAAAATATAGGTATATGGTAACACCTCAGATATATGGAATTTGGCTGTGTAGCAGTAGCAACTATCAGAAACCTAAAAATTAAGAATTATTCAGAAACAGCTAAACATCCAAAGAGAGATGTCACATAGTCCATGCACTAAAGCTCATTAGTTTTCTAAGCGAAAAAAGCTCAAATCTATTCAAAGCCATTATACTTACTTCTTACATCATTTTTTTTAAAAATCTGGTTATCTAGTGTCTGAGCTCACAGCAAACTGGAAGCAACAAACTGTGACAACATGTAAACCAACACATTAAAATGTCAGGTAAATCCTGATTTAAAATAGTAATCGGAAAAATGATAAAAGGATTCAAAACATACCACAACCATTCCATACAGCCGCTTTCCAACCTTTTATCATGCCATGCCACACAGAGAACGTGATATTTGCTGTTCTCAAAAAGGCTTTCTTTTAACTCTGGGGTAAACTGATGAGGTAGCCGATGGCCAGAAGAGACTAGCCCAGACTTTCCTGGGCCCTCCCCTGTTGCCTTGAAGACTGAGGGGTTACCAGTAGTATGGTCTGCCTGCAATTTATTTGAAAGACCCTAAATGTTCATTAAAGAATCATAAAGATGGTAACAATGACCCTTTTCTTCAAGGAAAGAAACGTATGGAACATTAAGTGCCGTTTAAGAAGGCATATACAAGCCGGGCTCGGTGGCTCAGCCTGTAATCCCGCGCCTTGGGAGGCTGAGGTGAGTGGATTGCCTGAGCCCGCGGGTTCGAGACCCACCTGGGCAACTTGGTGAGACCTCATCTCTACAATAAATCAAAAAATCAGCCGGGC
>CAUYQG010183856.1:0-15323 GCA_963574415.1 Tarsius wallacei
AATAAATCAAAAACTACCCGGGCGTGGTAGCGCGCACCTGTAGTTCCAGCTACTGGGAAGGCTGAGGCGGAAGGATTGCTGGAGCCCAGCAGGCCGAGGCTGCGGTGGCCGGGAGCGGCTACTGTGCTCCAGTCTGGGCGACAGAGTGAGACTCCAACTCAAAAAAAAAAACCCCAAAAAACAGGGTTGAGGGATTGGGCAAGTGCGATTTGAATGTAACTGGAGGGAAAAAGAAAAAGTGAATGGGGGGAACAGAATTCAGTCCCTTCAAGTCCCCTGGGCAACTGCTATAGAAGACAATCGTCTCTGGCTCCTGCAGCACCCTGGGGACTGATCCCAGAAGCCCCAGCTGGCCCCACCTCTACGACTTTCTGTACGGCACTCTCTTTAATTAAGTGACCCCAAGCAGAGCTCCGAGGACAGCCAGGAGCCCATCGTGGCCTCCCCATCCCCTTTCATCCTGATGGCAAGAGAGGAGACAGGAAGAAAATGCCCACTTTAAGGTCCTCATTTAAGGAAGTGAAGGAGTCTCTGCGACCAGATTCAAACGGAATCCTTCTCCCAGGGGAAAGGGTTTGCTGGCTGTAAGGCATCTGGGGCTAGAATCTTCCGATTTGGGCTCAGAGACCGGGCGTGTCTCCTGGAAGCCTCCAACTCAATGCTGAAACGCCTCCCTTCCATCACCACCCACAAATGCTCTCAGCGGATGTCTGCACGCACTCGAGTTTCATCCCAGTCCTGCTCTAGACCGCGTCCAGCTCTGAGTCTTGGGTTCTTCAGAACAGAGCTCTGAGGAGGGCAAATAGGATGACGGATATCTGCTACCATTTAGTGATCACATAGCATTTGCTGAACAGCTGACACACATCATTCAATTTAATCTTCATGACTACCTTCCACACTCTATGTAGAGTATCATTCCATTTTACAGATGAAGAAACTGCAGCTTAAAGGTTAACCTATTTGCCAGTGTCTGCAAAGTCGGTAAGAAGGGAGGCAGTATTTGAACTCAGACCTGTATGATGTCAGAAGTTTGACTCTTAAGCTCAGTGCTCCCCCCAGAACATGCATGGGAAAACACTTTACAAACTAAGGTTCTGCGCACATTACTTCTGGTTGTTGCAGCTGCTGCTGGGTTTGGTTTTTTTTTTTTTTTTTTTTGGTCATATATCAGTATTAATGTTCTTTTAGTGCATTCTTTTACAGATTTTTCTTAAAGCAGTCATCTGAGCACTTACAATCCAAACACAATTCAAAATCTTGCCTACTCCCAGCATCACCTAACAATAAAGGCAGTTATCCCTCACTACTGCTCTTGAGAAAACAACCATACTTAACTTTGATTCAATGAATACAAATTACAAAATAATGAACCTACTGCAGGATCCTTTTCCTCTAAGATAAACCATCCAACAAACATTTTATGCAGCAATTACTCTGTGCTTAACATGCAGTTTCAGACAATTGACTGTAGCTTGGTCAAAGGAAGAACTATAGAAGTGAATGGTTTTTTGGTTGACAAGCTCTGGAAAATCCTGGTCATTAGAAGTGAGATAAAAGAATTCAGTGTTCTATAATTTAACTCAAAACTTAGATCTCTATTTGCATTGTGTTTAAGGGCCTAAGTGTGGGAGTCCATGCATTCTTTCTTTCTTTCTTTTGAGTTGGCGTCTCACTCCGTCGCCTAGGCTGGAGTGCAGTGGCATGCTCACGGCCATCCCAGTGTTGACCTGCTGGGCTCCGGCAATCTTTTTGCCTCAGCCTTCCAAGTAGCTGGAACCACAGGCTCCTGCTACCACGCCCAGCTAATTTTTGATTTATTGTAGAGATGAGGTCTTGCAAAGTTGCCCAGTCTGGTCTCAAACCCGCAGGTTCAGGCAATCCACTCGCCTTGGCCTCCCAAAGTGCTGCAATTACAGCCACTGAGTCCAGCCCATTCATTCTTTCATTTATTTAATAAACATTTATAGATAGCGTATTGCTTAGCAAGTACTATGAACTGTTGCTGTTTTTTGTTTTGTTTTGTTTTTTTGAGTTGGAGTCTCACTCTGCCACCCATACTGGAGTGCAGTGGCACGCTCACGGCCACAGCAACCTCGACCTGCTGGGTTCAGGTGATCCTTCTGCCTCAGCTGGAACTACAGGCACGGGCTACCACGCCCGGCTTATTTTTTGATTTATTGTAGAGATGAGGTCTTACCAAGTTGCCCAGGCTGGTCTTGAACCCCTGAGCTCAGGCAGTCCTCTTGCCTTGGTCTCCCAAAGTGCTGGAATGACAGGTTTGAGCCACCTAATTGCAAGCAGTTGTTGAATACTTATGATGGGCTGTGTGTTTTACATATATTGTCTCATTTAATCTTAACACTAACCCCTGGAATATATTAATGTTCACATAAGGTTTTCCTGTCCAGAGTAACATCGCTGTTAAGTTTTGAACCCTGGCGATCTGACACCAATGCCTGCTACCCTCACCACCACACCATGCTATCTGCTGAAAGACTCAGTGATCCATGGGAAGTATATGATGAGGAGATCTGATTGTAAACAAACAGAATCGCAACACGCTCATTCTATGGAAACTCTAGTGCTTGTGCAGGTTCGCTTCGAGGAAGACAGTGTGAGTGCTACAGATTTGGTCAGAGTACCTTTCTGGCTTCACTCCTGTTTTGTGTCTGTCGTTTAATGCGCGGTGCCTTTCAAACCGTTAAGGATCGCGGAGGCAGGACAATTACTCATTGAAGCGCGCCTCTCCTTTCCTCCTTCCCCTGAAGCTCATTCGTCCCGCCAAACAGGCTGACGTGACTTCCCACGGAGGGGCGCCCATCTGCAGAACTGCCCTCAACTCAACTGCGCACGGGTAGACCAGGCACCACTCTGACGGGAAGCCATGTTCAACTGTCCTGGGGAAGTGATTCTGTTGGCTTCCTCATCACCACAAAAACGCATGTTAGGCATGTGTACACATTTCACACGCCTGCAAAATTACTCCTGGGTTGTGCTTTAAGATTCAAAGAGAGAGAGAGAGAGAGAGAGAGAGAGAGAGAGAGAGAGAGAGAGAGGAAAGCTACGGCTTTCCCTGGACTTGAAATTTACAAAAATCTCCTATTCTAAAATTCACAGGGCTGATATATGGTGTGTATATCTCTCAGACTCTACTATAAGCTACTTGAAGGCAGGGACTAGTTTGTATTCATCTGTATCTCACACAGGGCTTTGCATATAGTAGGTGCTAAGTGTTCATCTGCTGAAAAATGCTATTTTTAGATGTAGAAAATACTATTTTGGCCGGGTGCAGTGGCTCACACCTGTCATCTCAGCACTTTGGAAAACTGAGAGGAAGGACTGCTTGAGCCTGGGAGTTTGAGACCAGCCTGGGCAATAGAGTGAGAAAAAAATCAAAATAAACAAATAAAAAAATTAGCTGGGTTTGGTGGAGCTCACCTGTACTCCCAGCTACTCGAGAGACTGAGGCTGGAGGACTACTTGAGCCCAGAAGTAAGGCTGCAGTAAGCAGTGACCATGCCACTGTACTCCAGCCTGGGCAACAGAGCAAGACCCTGACAAGAAAGAAAGAAAGAGAACACTATATATTTTTTGAATTGGACTCTCCTGTGTTGCCCAAGGTGGACTGCAGTGGCATGCTCATGGCCACCCCAGAGTCGACCTGCTGGGTTCCGGTGATCCTTCCGCTTCAGCCTTCCAAGTAGCCAGAACTACAGGCATGCACTACCACACCTGGCTAATTTTTTAAAAATTTATTGTAGAGATGAGGTCTTGCCAAATTGCCCAGGCTGGTCCCGAACCTGTGGGCTCAGGCAGCTCTCTCACCTCAACCTCCTAAAGTGCTGAGATTCCAGGGAGTATTTATTACATTTTTTAGAACTTCCTCTTGCCCTCAAAACTCCTATCAATCCGACAGTCAGGATGACCTGCCCTGTGTAAAGCCCCTACTGTGTGTCAGGTACTCTGCCGGATGCCGAGGAGAACTCCAGTGGTGTGAAATCTAGTTTCTCCACCGCAGGAGCACTGTCTGTTCTTCAGCCTTCTTCCTTGAGGGAGGAGTCCCATCGGTCTTGTAAGGCATAGAGATGGCTCTGGAGTACAGAATTCTGTCCTACATGCCCAGGTCACCAGATGTCAGCACAGGGAAGACAGCTTCACAAGCCAGAAAACCAGGCAGCTCGGAAGGGACAGGCCAGCCTGTCACGCCTGTGTTCGTGATGTCCTTGTTATTGTTCCGGGTGGAAGGCGGGAGACCAAGGAGGCAGAGGAATGGCAGATGACGCCTTTTAACTTGCTGGCAATTAATTCTTTCACTTACTTTAAATTAAATGTTCAGCATTTCCCAGTCACTCATCAGCAACAGTTCACATCAGTGTCTTCTCAGCACTTGGAAGGCTTTGAGCATAAACAGCCCATTACCTTGCAATGAAAGATAAATGGTAAAGCCTTGATTAAACAGAATGCTCTGGGAATGAGCTTTCCTGGTTTATTGATTCTTCTACTTACTGGAGACTTAGCCTGAAAAGCCTTTCCTTCCTTTTAGCACTCATTCATTCATGTGTTCATTCCATTATTGAATCAACACAACATAGAAGAATGGTCAAGCGCAGAGCCAGGCTGTCTGGATTCAGTACCAGCTCCGTGACTTTGTTACCTTGGGCAGATTGTTTAACCTCTATGGGCTCTGTCTCCTCCTATGTAAAGTGGAGGTGATAATGGTACCTCTCTCATAGCATGTATATGAAAACTAATAGGTTAACATACAGGAAGTCTGTGGGACAGAGCCTTGCACAGCGTGGATGTTGCATATCTGATACTGTTGTTATTATTGCTCACGTCCTGTATCCTATGCTTGAAAGGGCACTGACCAGAATAAATACGATCTCTGCCTCACTGTGAATTCTTACCATCATTAAAAAGTTCCCACAATATAGAATTATATAGAGTGAAATATGAAAGTCTACCTCACCTCTATTTCTACTCCCCAGAGGAAACTATTATTAATGATCTCATGACATCCTTCCAGATTATTTTTCTAGGCACATAAAAACATGCACATAAATATCTATCGTTTATTTTAGAATCATTTTGCTAACAATATTTTGTGGACAGTTTTGCAGGCCAGTCGATACAGACATATCTCCTTTGAAGTAGCAACTTGGCCTTCTGGATAAGATAAACCATACTTTATTTAATCTTCCTCATACTGACGGGCATTCTGCTGTCAATTTTTTACAAATTCAAACAATACCCCAATGAGCATCCACACACATGTGGTTTTGCACATTTATATAACATTTCTTTAGGACACATCCCTTAAAAAGGATATTGTAGTTCATTTTTCTCTTCAATTCTTTTTTTTTTTTTTTTTTGAGGCAAACAAAGAAACGTTTTTTTAAAAGTAGATTAGTGAAAGAGAAGAGAGAGAGAGAAGATTCACCTCCTCAAGGTGAGGGAGGGGGCCAAAACCAGGAAGCATGGCGACAGCCATAGCTCAAAGAGCACGTGGCCACGCCAGAGTCTAGCAAGGCAATGGCCCCTCTTCAATTCTTAGACAGAATGGGGACTCTCTGATCTGACTCTCAGAGCTGTAATGACAGATTCTCATCTCATCACATGGAGCTGTGGCTATTGTCAAGGAAGGGTAGCCAATTGGGCTGAAACTCTGGCATAGGCCTACAGGACTGGTTTTTTGAATGGATCTCTAAATAACAGCTGATTTGGTCATGATTTTCTTGTTTCTCAAGGTCTGGTGAAAACACATTAATGGAGAGCTGTGAGTAACCAAGTTCCAGGTAACTGAGGCTTTCATCGTCTTATCAGAATCTCCTCCACGACCCTTTTCTCTCCTAGTTCACCTCCCCAAGGCACTGTGCCCTGGCCAAGAAATCCCATGACTCTTTGACTGTGGCTCTTCTCAAAATATTTTGAGATCCTATACAACAAAAGAGGGGGCAAGTAAGCAGGGTGAGAGGGGAGAAACGGTTAAAAGGAATGGCAGCCAGATGGGGACCATGACAATATTGAAACATAAAAATCACTTCAGAGAAACCTCACGCTGCAGCTATTATGTACAGATGACAACAATTTGGGCAAATGCCTTTAGGTCCTGCGCAAACCTAAAGACATAATCACAGGCAGAGCCTAGATATGTGAATTAGGGGACAGGTTTAACTATCAAAGAGACCCCAAAATGCAGTGGTCCAATTGAGAAGAAGTTTAATTCTCTCTCTTGGAAAGGCGTGAAGGGTTCTAGAAGGCCAGAGTGGACAGACAGCGCTGCTCCCTAAGATCATCCTGAGATGCAGGCACTGGGGCAGCCCTGCCACCCTCAGCGGAGGCTTCCACCTGGCCTGAGACAGCTACTGCCATTTCCCACACAATAGGAACAGAGAGTGGAGCACAGGGCTCACGCCTGTAATCCCAGCACTCTGAGAGGCGGAGGTGAGAGGATTGCCTGTGCCTAGGAGTTTGCGACCAACCTGGGCAGCATGGCGAGACCCCGTCTCCACCTTAAAAAATGAGCCAGGTGTGGCAACGCACGCCTGTGGTTCCAGCTACTTGGAAGGCTGAGGTGGAAGGATTGCCTGAGCCCAGCAGGTCGAGGCTGTGGTGGCCGTGAGTGTGTCACTGCACTCCAGTCTGGGCGGCAGGGTGAGACTTCGACTCAAAAACAACAACAAAGAAATGTGGCCCCCGATGTTGTTGCCCACACCACTTTCACTCACATCCCAGCACACGAGTTTGGTCATATGCCCTCCTAGCAGCAAGAGAGGCTGGGAAATGTGGTTGCTACCTGGGCGACCATTTGCTCGGCTGAATATTGGGTGTTTCATTACCCAAAAGAATAAAAAGAGGAAGAGCATGAAGAGGAGGAAGATGAAGATGGATGGATATCGGGGCTTTTGATCTCCGGTACACTAAGTATATACAAAGTGGTATTCTGTACAATTTGGAACTGGAGGGTAGACATGGGCAACTTGGTGAGACCTCATCTTTATAATAAAAAATCAAAAAATTAGCCAGGTGTGGTAGCGCGCGCCTGTAGTTCCAGCTACTTGGAAGGCTGAGGTGGAAGGATCACCAGATCCCAGCAGGTCGAAGCTGCGGTGGCCGGGAGACACTGCACTCCAGTCTGGGCGACAGAGTGAGATTCCAACTCAAAAAAAGGAAAACAACGAAAGCTTGTTGATTTGAAGTTTGGGTTCTCCTGCTGAGCCAAGGAATGGAGAAACCAGGTTACCCTCTATAGGAGCACCAACCTTGACGTGTGACTAATGACTAAGCTTTGCATATATAGCACGAACCAAAGAGAAACAGGAGAGTTATTGCAATCTTTTATCGCCCCAGGCCTCTACCCACTGGTTGAACACCCATCCTTTCAAGATTCAGCCTTGAACATCACTTGTCTATGAGAGTGTCTCTGATTCACCTTATCCTACCCATTCTGTTCAGCTAGAACTGACCTCTTCCTCTGTATATTCCCATTGTATCCTACACTTCAGTCTGTCACAGCACCTGTATCCCTTAAGAGCACTTACAGTTTAGATATGAGACCCAACAAGGAAAGCACCCTGAGGGCAGGCACTGTGATTTATTTGTCTTTGTTTCCTAGCACATTGAACAGAGTCTGGGGTCTAGAAGGCATTATATGCTTCCAGACCAATGAATCTGTACTCATTAAACTACTTACTACCTTTACAGTCACTCCTCTACACATTAGTATCACAAGTAGGATCTTGAAAGGCAGCGATCAATCTTGATCCTTTGGAATCTAGAGGGAAAGAGATTCTTAACTGGGGCCAGCAGAACACTGATAAGATTCTCTAGAGGGAAAGAGATTCTTAACTGGGGCCAGCAGAACACTGATAAGATTTCCAGTCTCAGCATCACTGGCGCAGGGACAATGAGAGGGAAATGACACGAAGACAAATGGTTCAGAAGATGCTGTTGCTACAATGATGGGTGAAGGGGATCTGGATATGCCGCCCCCCAATATGCCACTTTGGCATAAGGATTATTTTGAGCTGAAGGCAATTGAGAAACAGCTGACACAGAAAAAAAGCTCTCTACCCTCCTCCTATTTGCTAAAAGCAAGACATACATTTCCTCTTGGGAGGATGCTCTCTTCCTCCTCTCTCATGCGAGGAAGGGTAGAGAGGTTAGACTCTTAATCACTGGAGTCTGAGAGGAATCGGCATAACAAATCTTACGAACATATATGGAGGAAGATAATATTCCATTTGTTTCTTCCATATATTTACCTTCCCACAGTTGATTATCCCTGACAACTCCAAACTCATTTCCTTTGTCTTGTTGCTTCTTCACAAATGTATTTCCCTTTGTTAAAAAGTTATATAAATATCTATTATGACTGCTCCTTTGGAGTTTTCATTTTATTTCTGCGAGCCTCCCCCCTATGCATATGAAATTAACTTTTTTCTCTTGCTAATTTTTTTTTTTTTTTTTTGCCAGAACCTCAGGCACCAACCCTAAGGAGGGGAGAGACTAAAGATCTTTCTCCTCAGACACTAGTTGAAGTTCTAGTGGCTCTGATGGCTGGTTTCAGGTTTCTAAACACCATTGTTGGAGAGCTCTTGGATGCCGAGGGGACAGTTCTTGACGGAATACACAGACAAGATTCAATCCTTCCAGAAAACTTAAGTGTATGTTAGTTATCAGGGCTGTGTTTTGGGGTGTGGCCTCTAAGTTTCAAATTCTTCAGTTGCCTTTTACTCCTTCCCATTAAGGAGATCAGAACTATGAGTGCTCACCCAGGGACAGCTGGGCACTGGAATATAAGCTATATTCTCCTCGGAGTCTAGAGTGTTGAACTCTGTGGCTGGCAGAACGTAGGAAGGCTATCGTCAGAGACAGCCAAAACACAGCAATACCAAATATACCAATGACCACCATGACCTGCATGTCAAGTCCAAAGTGCTTTTCATATACTCTAGACTCTGAGGAAAATGACTTAAATTCCATTCCTGCCCTCCGTTTCCCTCCAGAGCATTCCTGCCCCGCAGTCCATCAATACCTGGGCACCTTGGAAGCAAGTCACTCGCTGCCTTTTGAGCTCAGCTCTGCCTGCTGGAAATGTCCTTTTAAATTTCTCTGTTTTTGAGAGAGCTAGACAGGGTCTTGCGATGTTACTCTGCCTGGTCTTGAACACCTGGCCTCTGGGGATCTTCCTGCCTCGGCCTCCCAAAGTGCTGGGATTACAGGCAGGAGCCCCAACGCCCGGCCTCAGATTTCCTTTAACATTTTAATTTCCGTTAAATTCCAAGGGTGTAACATGAGCAGGTTCTTCCTCTCCGCAGAGAAGACTTTGCACAGTTTGGGATTTATGAAAGAGTATAGTACTTTTAAAACACAAGTCAGAAATACCACGCCCCTTCCCCCACCCAGCATCTGACCCTCAGTAGGGAGGAAAAGAGGCTGTTTTCTGGCTGAAGAAGAAAGTTGAGGTTACAGCTACTTTGCTCACCACACATGCATACTTGAAACACAGCGTTGGCTATTCCATTCCATTCCATTAGGTATCTGAACTGTTCTACTACAAGAAAATTGTATCAGCCCGTTTTATGACTAAGATCTGCAGACTTTAATAATTTGGGGGGATATCTGAGCAACCAAAGAAAGTCTGGCTGCAAAATGGGACTTATTTGAGGGGCGCTAGCCTCTGATAAAGGAGTCTGATTAGTAAACCAAGTAGCTAAGGTCTTCCCTACAGAGCCCTTGGCTGGGTACCCACTTTACCGCTGCTTCCATTTCTCAGTCTGGCATTGCTGTGTTCTTTGTCTAAGGACCTCCTTTCCAAGTCTCCACAGCTACCTCAGTGTCTCCTGCCTGATTAATTTCCACTTATCCTTCGGGTCTCAGTTCAGATGCCACTTCCCTTGGGAAGATCTTCTTGACCTTCAGGAATGAATTAGATGAATTCTAGGGGACTGCACTGAAAAATGTACAAAAAGTCGGGCGTGGTAGCTCACACCTGTCATCTCGGCACTTTGGGAGGCTGAGGAGAGAGGACTGACCGATTCCAGGGGTTTGACACCAGTCTGGGCCACGTGGCGAGACCTCGTCTCTACAATAAATCAAAACACTAACAGGGCGTGGTGTCGCACACCTGTGGTTCCAGTTACTCGGAAGGCTGGGGCGGATGGATCGCCGGAGCCCAGCAGGTCGAGGCCGCGATGGCCGGGAGCGGCCGCTGCACTCCAGTCTGGGCGGCAGAGTGAGACTCCGACTCAGAAAAAAAAAAATAGAAAGAAAAAGAAAAATTCACAAATAAATAAATAAATAAAATAAGAAGGATGAATTAAATGTCCCTCCTCTATCTTCCCAAGGGAGGAGTCACGCTCCATAGGGCAGTTGTGCACTGCGCAATCCTAGGGGAGACCATGTACACCAGAGACTGTGGTGCCGTGCACAACCTGTACTCTTCTCTGTGGCAGCCCGGCTCCCAAAGCCCTTCGTACTCCTCTGTCCTTGAATGGTGAGTGCCTGTTGACTCACCTCTTTCCTCTGCTGACCGGGTGTTTCTTGAGGAAAACAGTCTTGACTTCATCACTGTCATAGCCCCAGGGCCTAAAACCGATCTTGCCACTCGGTAAGCATTCAACAGATGTTTGTTCAATTAATTTACAGATCCTTCTAAAATCATGAAGCCCACAGATACCTCAGAACAAAAACCCTCACCGCTCTGGCTTCCTGTTTTACCTTCTTTCACCTCTTTCCCCGGCTCCTGCCACCCATCCGCCCAACTCCCACACCTGGGCCCTGTGGCAACGGCTATGCCGTCACAGAGCAGGGAAAGCCTTTCACGGTTATGATACTTTCCTAGGGCTGCCACAACAAAGCGCCACAAATGGAGTGGCTTAAAATAACAGAAACCTATTAACCCACAGCTCCGGAAGCTAGAAGTTTGAAATCGAGGTGTTGACAGAGCCATGCTCTCTCTGAAACATGTAGGTAAGAATCTTTCTTGGCTCTTTGAGCTTCCGGTTTTTTTTCTGGCCATCTTTGGCATTTCTTGGCTTATAGTTGCATCATCTGATCTCTGCCTCTGTTATCACGCGGCCATCTTCCCCCGGTGTGTCTCTGTCTTCACATGACCATCTTCTTTTAAGGACACGGGTCATATGCGCTTAGGCGTACCCTAATGACTTCATCTTAGCGTGATTAAATCTGCAAAGACCTTATTTCCAGGTAAGGTCGCATTCACAGGTACTGGAGGTTAGGATTTTCATCTATCTTGAGAGAAGGGACACAATTCAACCCACAACAATGATACAAACAGTGGTTCTCAAACTCTAACATGCATCAGAAGCACCTGGAAGGTTTGTTAAAATACAGATTGCTGGGCCACACATACAGGGTTTCTGATTCAGGAGGTCTGCGGTGGGGCCTAAGAATCTGCATTTCTAACAAGTTCCCAGGTGATACTCTTGCTGCTGTCCTGGCAGCAAACTTACAGAACCACAAGTGCAGGACCTTGAACTCAAAACACAGTCCATGACCAGGAGCATTAGCATCACCAGGGAACCTTGCAGAAAGGCAGACTCTCTTCTGGTTCACACCCAACCTTCTGAATCAGAATCTGCATTCTAACAGGTGACATGAGTGCACACGAAAGCTGGAGAAGCCTTGTTCTAGGAGACTCACTGTCCAGCCTGAGACGCAAAGTACGATCTCAGCTGGCCTTCTCATAGCAGCTTTCGGGAGCCTCTATTGATATCTGGCTCTCAGAGGAGTCCAGGTCTCTCCTGTAGGTCCCCATCCACACCCTTAAACCAGCTCAGTCTTGGGAGATACCAGGACTGAGTTCAAATTTTCAGACAAGCCACTGAGCATCGGGCTGCACATACCACCTTTGCTAAAGAGAAAATAAGGCTTATTCTAAGAAGCCAATGAAATACACACTCAGAGACAGTGACTGGCCGGAAGGAATGACAAGACCCACAGATGGACACAAGAGCAGATAAGTGAAATGTATTATGAGGGTTTTTTTCCTGGACCTTTCCTGATCTACTGATTTACTTTTATTTCTTTTAGTGCAGTCCTATGGATAACTGTTTATTTTCATGACTGTTCTAATTGGAGAAACAGGTTTGCTTTGTTGCGATAAGGTTTGTGCTTTAAATGGGAGAGAGCAGAAAACAATATACTTCCTGTGGGCTCCTCTGAATGTGGTGAAAGATTGCGAAATTCTCTCTATACAGTTCCCAGTGATGTCTAGGGCGAGGCGTTTGCTCTGGCAAAGAATGTTCTCAGTAGTTCCTATTATGGTTTCTAAATAAAGAGCCAAGCCCTGACCTGACCCTTAGAAAGTTCTGGCATCCAAAATGGCTACAGTGATTCGGGCCACACCTCTGTCCACTGGGCTGGGTCCACGGCCGTCCTGCTGCTCCGAACCAGAGCTAGCCAGAGTAATTTGCCACTTACCTGTTCATGTGCACCCACTGTCCACCTCCAGAAGGCACACTCTCAAAGTCAGTCCTTCGGGTGACAGTTTGACCAGCAGACAGTGGCACAGAAGAGTTTCAGGGATGACGCCCACTTTACAACATCAACTCCAATCTCTCCCTTTTACAGGTGCAGAGAAGAAGAGTGACCCAAAGTGACTCACGCAACCAGCCTGTGGCAGAACCTGGAGTCAATCCCAGGTCTACAGTCACTTCCTGGCACTTTCCACGCCACCTTTCATCCCGCCACGCCCCTGGGAACTAACCGTAAAGGAATGACCAGCCACAAACTCTCTGCAGCGTGCACGCGAGCTCTCTGTTCCTAGCCAACACAAGCCGTGGTGTTAGCTCAGAATTCTCTTTCTAGCAAAGCAAGGTTGGGGGCACACCTAGTACCCCCAAATCATGGGATAGGGTACTGTATAGCAAGGCCAGGCAATTCAGGAGCACAGGGGAGTCACCAGATATGTGAACAGAGAGAGTCTGCTGTGCCGGGTTCTATGGAAGATTGGGAGTATGCACCCCATCTAGCAGGGAACCTAGTACTTACCTCTAGTAGCCAGGAGTCAGATTCATTTTTCTTTTCTCTTTTTCAATCAGAGTCTCACTCCGTCACCTAGGCTGGAGTGCAGTGGCATGCTCCCGGCTCACCGCAGCCACGACCTCTCAGGCTCAGGGATCCTCCTGCCTCCATCTCCCGAGTAGCCGGGATTACAGGCACAAGCCATCATCTGGAGAGCCTTGGAGGGTATGGACGTGCACAGAGAAAAGTGCAGCTTCGTTTTTTTTGTAGAGATGAAGTCTCGCTGGGCTGCCTAGGCCGGTCTCAAACTCCCGGGCTCAAGCAATCCTCTCGTTTTGGACTCCCTAAATGTTGGGATTACAGGCATGAGCTACCGCGCCCAGCCAGTCAGATCCATTTTTAAGAGATGTTAGAATTTTGTATGTGTTTATGTGTGAAATCGCTTGCATTTTAAATATTGGCTCATATGTTTAAATGTCTTTTGAAACACTGGCAGGCTAAACAAAATCCAGCCCATGGGCTGCCAACTCAGCATCTGCAGCATAGCAGTAGGGAGGGAGGATGTTAAAACCAGACAGACCAGTGTGAATCCCGGCTCAGCCCCTCTGTGTGGCCCTGGGCAAGGCAACCTCCCAGCCCTCCTGTCTCATAGCACTGATGGCCTTATCTCATAGCATTCTTGGAAGTGATCTCATACAGGTGAAGCACTTAGCATGCGACCAGTCCATCAGTCCCCAGTAAAAGTCAGCATTGGCCAGGCGTGGCTCATGCTTGTAATCCCAGCACTTTGGGAGGCCATAACGGGAGGAGCTCCTAAGCCTAGGAGTTCGAGACCAGCCTGGGAAACATGGTGAGACTTCATTTAAAAAAAAAATGATCAGGGCATGGTGGCATGCACAGGTAGTCCTGGTTACTCACGAGATTGTAGCAGGAGGGTCACTTGAGCCCAGGAATTCTAGGTTGCAGTGAGCTATGATGGTGCCCCTGCACTCCGGCCTGGGCAACATAGTGAGATCCCTATCTCTTAAAAAAAAAAAAAGTCAGCATTGCCATTACTATAACACTGTATCATGAAGAGCTGGAATGTTGTTAGTCTGAGAGCCACCTGAAAAGCTCCCTAAAGTAAAGCCAGCCCTCCTCTGCTAAAAGCCCACCATCCCTCTCAGCTAGTCTCTGGAGGGACAGTGCCCTTCAGGGCGCCATAATCCCTGTTGGGCGTTAGTTAAGGTAAGGCAGCAGCTTGGCATGCAGTTCCCTGTGGCCTAAGTCTGTGGGGTTAGACAAATGGAAAGAATGGACGCAGCAGACTGCTCAAAGGGCTCTGGAGAACCTTGGAGGGTGTGGAGACGTGGCCAGGGGCTATGGACGTGCACAGAGGAAAGAGTAGCTTCAGCCAGAAAGCCCTGGGGGTTTGGTCTGGAAGATAAACATCCTTCCAGGAACAGCTCAGATTGCCTGATAGGGGAAAATGGCCTGACTCCAGACAGTTTTGTTCTGTTCTTTCTCAAGCAGCCAAGCGTAGGTGAAACATGTGGCTGAGATTGGGATCTGGCCTGGAGTACCTAACAGGGGAATCGGGGGGTTTAAATGTGGCTGAAAATTCTTTGGAATGCTGCCCAACGGGTGCTTTGGGTGCTCCTTGAACTCTCAGCAAAGATGGAAAGGAAGTGAGAGCCAGGGATGCTAAATTGACCATTTTATAGTAGGGACCAAGGAAAAGCTTCCCTCTGGCCTTCTAAAAGTTCGTTGTACAGCACACAGTGGTCACGCCTGTAATCCCAGAACTTTGGGAGGCCCAGACGAGAAGATTGCTTGAGTCCAGGAGTTTGAGACCAGCCTGACCAACATAGCAGACCTCA
The DNA here is from genome assembly GCA_963574415.1 of Tarsius wallacei. Taxonomy (NCBI): domain Eukaryota; kingdom Metazoa; phylum Chordata; class Mammalia; order Primates; family Tarsiidae; genus Tarsius; species Tarsius wallacei. The sequence continues at coordinate 14,853 of CAUYQG010183856.1, forward strand.
TCTCCACAGAAAATCAAAAACTTAGCCGAGCGTGGTGGCATATGCAACTTGGGCGGCTGAGGTGGAAGGATTGCTCGCCAGAGCCCAGGAGATCGAGGCTATGGTGAGCTGCGATGGTGCCACTGCACTCCACCCTGGGTGACAGAGTGAGACCCCGACTCAAAAAATAAACAGATAAATAAAAGTTTGTTGACAAATCAACTCCCAAAAGGTAGATTAATTGGAGAAAAGGCATATAAATGTATTAATGTATACGCAGGAAGAACCACAGAGCAATTAAAATTCAGTGGGGTTCAGAAGCTTATATACCATCTTGGCAAGACAGGTTACAGGTGGAGGGGAGAAAAGAAATTATGTTTTGTTTTGTTTTGTTTTTGAGTTGGAGTCTCGCTCTGTCACCCAGACTGGAGTGCAGTGGCCACTCCTGGCCACCGCAGCCTCGACCTGCTGGGCTCCAGCAATCCTTCCGCC
>CAUYQG010183857.1:0-11460 GCA_963574415.1 Tarsius wallacei
TTCTTTTTCTCTATTGGCTCAGTAGAAGAGACTGGAGGACTCCACTCCTTCCTTGACTGAGTTGTGGTGAATGGTGATGTCAGAGATCAGGGAGGTATTCCAGCAGCCTGGACTGCAGGTTGGCATGTCACCGCTGCCCTACAAAAACAAGAGGGAGCTGGAGTTCTTTGATTCAGCTGCACAGAGCTAGTGAGGCCTACTGGGAACCTAACCCCCCTTTTTAACATTGTTTCCCTAGGAATATTTTCTTTTCAGTTCCAAATGGATTTATAAATACTGGTTTGTCAGTTGAGGACAACTTGGATGTGGATGTCTCCCTTTTCAATATTTTTCCAATATTCCCTGACCCCTCCCTTGTGGCTATTTCTTGACCTTTCCGTTATAGTGTTCTTCCTTATTTTTATTTTTTGTTTTTTGTGTTGGAGTATCACTCTGTTGCCCAGGCTGGAGTGCAGTGGTGCACTCATGGCCACCACAGCCTCAATCTACTGGGCTCAGGTGATCCTTCTGCCTCAGTCTTCCAAGTAACTGGAACTACAGGTGCCCAACTAGTTTTTCAGTTTATTGTAGAGACGAGGTCTTGCCATGTTGCCCAGGCTGGTCTTGAACCCATGGATTCAGGCAATCCTCTAGTCTCCACATCCCAAAATGTTGGGATTACAGGCGTGAGCCACCATGCCTGGCTTGTTATAGTGTGCTAATGAAGATCCTTTTAAAACTTATATATGCTTTTTTCAGTGTCCTCGATTCTTCAGAGAAATTACTTCACCAGAAATAACATAAATGCTCCAAAACTAAACTTAGAATTTTAGTGAAAAGATGCACTTTGTTGTGATGTGATAAGCTGTGTTGGCTTACTATTTCCAAATGAGGAAGGTAAACCATAATAAATACTTATGGACCATTTCTTGTCAAAGGCTTTGTTAGTTAGCCTCACTATGGCACTGCCAAGTATTGTTAATACACATGCAAATTACACATGCAATGGAGTATACCCCCATTTGTCTTTTGCGCTACTGCTTTTGTCCTTTTTTCTGAATCTACACAATGTCACATCTACAGAAGGAAGCTATTTTGTTTAGGGAAAATAAATGTTCTTTTATGATTCTAGCTAATATTCACGCAGGCTCTCTTCAGCCAAAAATAAATCAGTAAAATTTCACAATGGGTAGTAAAAGCAAAACACCACTATTAATCATTCATTCCTAACCATACTTTGTGCTTTAAAAATGAGAAGAAATGACCCGGGTAGGGTACCCTAGTGCCTCTAATCCCAGCTACTTGGGGAGGCTGAGGCAAGAGGATCGCTTGAGCCCGGGAGGTTGAGGCTATGGATCGCTCCACTGTACTCCAGCCTGGACAACAGAATGAGAGCCTATCTCTTTAAAGAAAATTATTTTTTGGCTTGGCTTGGTGGTTCATACTGTAATCCCAGCATTTTGGAAGGCTGAGGCGAGTGGATTGCCTGAACCCATGGGTTCGAGACCAGTCCAGGCAACTTGGCAAGACCACATCTCTACAATACGTCAAAAATTAACTGGGCGTGGTGGTACGCCTATAGTTCCAGCTACTTGGAAGGCTGAGGTGGAAGGATCGCTGGAGCCCAGCAAGTCGACACTGGGGTGGCCATGTGTGTGTCACTGCACTCCAGCCTGGGTGACGGAGTGAGACTCCAACTCAAAAAAAAGAAAAGAAAAGAAAATTATTTTTTTAGGGAGACAAAATGGAAGCTCTTCTCTCTTTGCTCACCCCACTGCCGTCCCTCCTCTCCCAATCCAGTCATTTTCCTCTTTAGGAAATAATCTGGACTAGGAATACATTCAGACAAACTGACTTTCAGGGAAGACTTTCTGAAGATGTTTAATAAGAAGTTCCATTGATTTTTGATCCATATATGTATCAGGACTTCTTTAAAAATTATTTTTTAAAAAGGTTAATTTTGCAGAGACAAGTTTGCTATGTTCGTTACCTAGTCTGGACTCGAATCCCTGGCCTCAAGTAATCCTCTCGCCTTGGCCCCAAAGTGCTGGGGTGACAAGTGTGAGCCACCATGCCTAGCCCTGGGGTGGGACTTTTCCAGTGCATTTCTTGCCAGCACCACTAAATTCTCCAAAACAATTAGGATTCAAATGTTACAAACATAGCTGGGCTCAGTGGCTCAGCCTGTAATCCCAGCACTTTGGGAGGCTGAGGCAAGTGAATTGCCTGAGCCCGCAGGTTCGAGACCTGCCTGGGCAACTTGGTGAAACCTCGTCTCTACAATAAATCAAAAACTAGCCAGGCATGGTAGCGCGCGCCTGTAGTTCCAGCTACTTGGAAGGCTGAGGCGGAAGGATCGCTGGAGCCCAGCAGGTCCAGGATACGGTGGCCGGGAGCGGCCACTGCACTCCAGTCTGGGTGATAGAGTGAGACTCCAACTCAAAAAACAAAAAAAAACAACAAAAAAAACAAATGTTACAAACATATCAGTTTGTAGTTTTTAACCAGTATTTTAATATTCCTTTTTCTTAGCGTCATATGACAGAAACTATAACTAGTTTGAACAAAAGCGGAATACACCCTATATACCATGTTTGCTCACATAATGGTGAAGTAAGTTGTAGAAGAGAGTGTTGGGAACCAGGGACGCTAGTGTGGAACAAGCCATGACTTCAGGATCCTCTCGGTGGCACCATCCTTGACTCATTCCTGATTGCCTTCTGAGCTCCATTCTACAGAAAGCTCCATTTGACAGGGAGTCTGGCTGCAGAGAGCACAAGGTTACCCTGATCAGTACTTTTCCTTAATTTTCTTTTTTTAAATGTTTTTGAGTCAGAGTCCCACTCTGTTGCCCAGGCTGGAGTGCAGTGGCACCATCATGGCTCACTGCAGCCTCAACCTCCTGTGCTCAGACCATCCCTCGGCCTCAGCCACCTAAGTAGCTGGGACTATAGGTGCATACCCCCACTCTCAGCTACTCTTTTTTTTTTTGTAGCGATAGGGAGGTCTCGCGATATTGGCCCAGGCTGGCCCTGAACTCCTGGCCTCAAGCAATCCTTTTACCTCGGCCTCCCAAAGTACTAGAATTACTAGTACTTAGTGGCATGAGCCACTGTGCCTAGCCTTACATTGATCAGTTCTTGAAGATTCAAGAGGATACCCGCTTTACCCGTAACTTGGGAAGTTCTGAGTGAAGAATTCCTAGGAGTCTGACTTAGACTGCAGCTTCCCCTCAGTAACTAATCATTACGCTTGGGGAATTCTGAATACACCTGGCCCTCATGGTCCTGGGGACTGTTGCCGTGGGGCAGCGTGCAGTGGAGCACGGGTTTCACCATCCCAACAGAAGGAGGCTGACCAGACAAGGAGGATATTAAACCTGGGAGACAGAGGAGAATATTAATGATACCGTTCATTTCATCATTTCTGCTAAAACTTTGTATCCACCAGAGACCTCATAATGAGTTAACTTAACACACTCCTCTTGGGTAATCTGAAGAGCCCTTAATAAGGAGACTACTAGCCGGGCTCAGTGGCTCAGCCTGTAATCCCACGCTTTGGGAGGCTTAGGTGAGTGGATTGCCTGAGCCCGCGGATTCGAGACCCACCTGGACAACTTGGCGAGACCTCATCTCTACAATAAATCAAAAAATTAGCCGGGCGTGGTAGCGCGCGCCGGTAGTTCCAGCTACTTGGAAGACTGAGGCAGAAGGATCGCCGGAGCCCAGCAGGTCAAGGCTGCAGTGGCCAGGAGCAGCCAATGCACTCCAGTCTGGGCGACGAAGACTCCAACTCAAAAAAGAAAAAAAAAAAAAAGAAAAAAAGGAGACTACTTACAAGGATGTGAGGAGGATGTGAGGAATCCACAGTGATGCAATTCCCTAGGGCTAGTGAGAGCAAGGGCTGTAACAACCCTAAGTCTGGCGGAAGACGCAGCCTATTCCCTCTCATGGGGACCACCTTAGGGATATGGGGAATACATTCTCCAGACTCGTCTGATGTACCTGTTCGCTGAACCCATCTAGAAGCCAGCAGACAGGGAAGTCCATGGATGTGGTCCCTCCAGATCAGCCCACCAGGGTAGAGACCAGAGTGGAAAAGAGTGGCGACCTAGAGGGCCAAGCAGAACATTCCCTGCATGGCCTTATATACAGACAGACAGGCAGACAGACAGACACAAGCACACAAATGCACTTAATATGATAGTAACCACTGCAATTGAATATTCAATGAATATTATCATTTTACAGAAAAATTTCAGTGACGTGATATTACCTGTGGTAGTCAAAGATTAACTTGTCATCAAGTATTGCTTAAATATAATTTAAAGGTTATTACTTCCTTCTGATATTTTTTTCTAACCACACTTTAAAAATTAATACCACTGCATTGCATTGGGTCGTTTTGTAATCGTGTTTCCATAATGATGAGAGATTTCAAAAGTTCTCCTAGATGAGTGGCCTGGAAAAAATTCAAAGAGACAGCGGCATAATGGAAGCTTTCAGAGGCAGGCTAACTTGAACTAGAACTCCATGTGACAATTTTGGTCACTTTGACTTCACTCACATGTGCCAACAGTGGGTAGGCCAAGCCATCACATCCGACAGGACGTGTCATGGAGCAATGTTCTGTAACCTCCATTATACATACATCACTGGCATTCAAATTATTAGATCTAGTTGAAATAGTGATGCCATGACTATTAAGCAGAAGATAATTGGACTCATCTTTTTAAAAAATTCTCAAAGCTCTATAGTACTTTGTAGCAAGTACTTTGAGTTTGCAGTCATGAATGTCTATGAGCACTAGATGATTCTAAAATATTCTGCCTCATCTTGGATGGAACTCACTTCATCCTAAGTGAACTAACACAGGAACAGAAAACCTCACTTATAAGTGGGAGCTAAGCTAAGGGTCTGCAGAGGCATAAATAATGGCATAAAGGACAGTGGAGACTCACAAGGGTGGGAAAGTGGGAGGGATGAAAAATCACTGGTCAGGTGCCATGTGCACTAATAGGGGCGACGGGTACACTTAAAGCCCAGACTTCTACACCACTCTACAAAACAGCATGTGACCAAAAGCCAATTGTACCCCCAAAGCTATTAAAATACAGTAAATTTAAAGAAAAAAGAAAAAAAATGGCTTCACTCTTGATAACAGAAAAAAACGCTGGTGAGTAGGACTAATTTTTTTCATATAATCAAGAAGATTTTGCCATTAACTAGGTCTTCAAGCCAAGAGTTAACCCTCTGTTTCTCTAATGACAGGTATGAAGTGACAGTGATGATAATGCTGACATTTACAGGTTGCCATGTACCATGTGCATCACACATGCTCATTTTTCCAATAGCTACGAGTCAGGTACTACCATCCTTACTTCACAGGTGAAAAACCTGCAGCTCAGAGGGTCACACTTCTATTAAGGGTCACACTTCTATTAAGTGTTAAAACCCACTTTCAAATTCTGACCTGTGTATCCCTGTGTTCTCGTCCTGTATGGTTAAAGAATACTGACCCCACATGACTGCTCTTCTGGTCTATGGTTTTAATTCTGAGTGATATGCCTGCTCTATTCTTATTACACAGCATCCAGCAAGCTATAATTAATTTCAGTTACTTCTGATTATTTTTGTAACTTCTGTTTTATTTCTATTAGGTGAAATAATATATATGTATATAACGTCTCATTGGGAGAATATTAATGGAACAACCAGCATATTAAAAAACTACTTCTAAAATGTGTTATTTTCATCCTCAATTCAAATACATGCTTACTATTTAAAATATAAAAAAGTAGAGACTGGGGCTGTGCGCTATGGCTTACATCTGTAATCCTAGCTTGGGAGACTGAGGTAGGAGGATCCCTTGAGACCAGGAGGAGTTTGAGGCTGCAGTGAGCTATGATCACATCACTGCACTCCAGCCTGGGTGACCGAGTGAGACACACTGACTCTTAAAAAACTAATATAATAAACATAGTGGTAAATCCAGATGTACATTTAAAAACAGATGGCATATGAACAGTAACAAATACTTCAAATGGATTTTTCTTTCAATGTAGTTTTTCCTCTTAGGAGACTTTTTCTTGGGAAGGAGGGGTCCCCCTCTTTGGTTTTTCCAAGTAGCTGGAACTACAGGTGCGTGCTACCATGCCCAGCTAATTTTTTTATTTACTGTAGAGATGAGGTCTCACCAAGTTGCCCAGGCTGTTCTTGAACCCCTGAACTCAGGCAATCCTCTTGCCTCGTCCTCCCAAAGTGCTGGGATTACAGGCTTGAACCACAGCCCCCAGTCATGTTTGAGTTTTGTAATAGTTTTTATAAGTTATTATTTAATAATATGAAATGCTTTTTAAAATCCAGCTACAATAGGAATGTATAATAGAATTTTTAAAATAATTTTAAAATTTATCAAAAAGTTTCCTTCCTTAAAACAGATCTTATACTCAGAAGCCCAAAGTCTATTGCTTAACTCATCTAAGACTTTGTGATCAAGCAGGATAGAGAAAGAGCTTTCCTAGAAAGAAGTGCTTAAGTAACATAATGATGAGAACCAATAGACTGGAAACAAAATAAAACAAAACAGAGACTTTGATTTAACATAACAAAGTAATAGTCTGTCAAATAAGTTTCTACTGAAACTTAGATATGTAAACCAGGGCTGTCATGGTAGCAGGCAAGTGGCACCTTCATTTTGTTGTCCATTTACCAAAGAGGGGATGTCAAGAGTCTACACATAAATAACAAAGAAAAAAGTGAAGGTACCTCCAAAAATCATATTTTATTTATTCATTTTATTATTTGTAAACAAGTGTTATTTATTCGTTTTACTTTTTTTTATTTGGGGGACTCACTCTGTTGCCCAGGCTGGAGTGCAGTAGCATGATTGTGGCTCACCGCAGCCTCAACCTCCTGGGCTCAGGCAATCCTTCCGCCTCAGCCTCCCAAGCAGCTGGGACTCCAGGTATGCACCATCATGGTCAGCTAATTTTTTGTAGAGATGAGGTTTCACTATGTTGTCTAGTCTGCTCTCAAACTCCAGGCTTCAAGCAATCCTCTTGCCTCGGCCCCCAAAAGTGCTGGAATTATATGTTTGAGCCACCGTGCCAAGCCCATCCAGTAATATTCTTAAAATTTATTTCAGAGATTGTATTTTTCAGTTCTGTCCATTGATATAGATATTTTAAATATTTTCTACTTGTCTGCTGAAAATTCCTATCCTGTCATCCATTGCCAATGTGTTTTTCTTACCACAGGCACACGTATAAGAGTTGCTTTGTAGTCTTTATCTGGTAATTCCAACATCAGGGTTGGCCTCAGTTAGTTGTCCTTTCCCTCAAGAAGAAAGTAGCTGTTCTTGACCCTTATGCACTTCGTAGAATTGGGGTTGATACTCTGGATGTGTGAATTTTATGCTGTGGAGACTGTGGGATGCACTGTGTTTCTCTGAAGAGCATTGGTGTGTTTGGGTAACTCAACCAGGCTCCACCTGCAAGTGGAGGTGGAGGAGGCTGAAATCTTAGTTCACAGTGCTTTCAAATGCCCCACACCAGAAACTCAGGCAGAGTTGACACGTGATCTTTGAGAAACCCCCATTTCTGACCCTCTGTGAGGTTCTCGTCTCACTCTCCAGTGACTTTGATTGCCCCAGGCTCCCTCTCTTGCTTCCTCTGGCTAGAAAAATGGTGGGATTTCTGTTGGGGCTTTAGATACTCTGACTACCCTTTCAAAATCAACTTGCTTTTGTTAACTTTCCAGAACCCTTGGGGAATCTTCTGGTCCGTGTGTTACTCAGGGCTTATGGTTGTCGTCTGCAGTAGTGCTGGTGTGTTAGAAGTTTGCCACTCCATCCTTGAAGTAGAATCAAGAGAAGATTCAGGGCAAGGTTGAGAGAGAGGGAGGCTGCAGCAGAAAAATGCTACTGAGAGAGAGATAGAGTCTGATAAATAAATTTGGCTACAAGTAGGCTTGGGGTGGTCAAGAAAAGAGTCATCTCTGTGGGTGGGGGGCTCATGGGAGACTGAGGAGTAAATGTCTTCTCTTGTGTTAAGAAAGTTTCTTTTTAGTCCTGGCCGTTATACATGTTTTATAACTGGGAGTGCATTTTAGATTTTATTAAGTATGCTTTTGGCCCTTTGCACTATTATCATATGGTGTTTCTTCCTTAGGCCTATTAGTGTGATGATATTGGTGAATTTCTTCATGTCGAGTCATCCTTGCAATCCTGGAAGCAAACTCTACTTGGTCACGGTGTATTATTACTTTAATCCAATACACTGCTGGATTTCATTTGCTAATTAATTTATTGACAATTTTTGCATCCATCTTCACACGTGACCTTGGACTCTGTTGGGTCCTTTTTTGCATCATTGTGATGGGGTTTTGGTATCAGTGTCATGCTAACACAGAACCTCAATGGGAACTTTCTACACTCGAAACATTTTGTGTAGAGTAGGAATGACTTTGAGAATTAAAAATAAAAACTTGCCCATAAAACTCTCTGGGCCCTGTGCCTTTTTCTGGGGTAGGATTTTATAATTTTCAGTTGACAACCTGGTTATTACCATGCTCAGACTTCCTAGGTCCTTTTGAGACAATGTCCAGATATACAATTCCTTAAACAAGACCTTCAAATTTCATTTAGTCAACAAATATCTTTCAAACTCTATGATGTGTCAGACTCGTAAAAACAGGATTTGCTACAACCCAAGTCAGCACACAGAATTTCTTTCTTTTTCTTTTCTTTTTTTTAAGTTGGAGTATCACTCTGTCACCCAGACTGGAGTACAGTGGCCGCTCCCGGCCATTGCAGCCTCGACCTGCTAGGCTCTGGCGATCCTTCCCCCTTAGCCTTCCAAGTAGCTGGAACTATAGGCGCGTGCTACTACACCCGGCTAATTTTTGATTTGTTGTAGAGATGAGGTCTCACCAAGTTGCCCAGGCGGGTCTCGAACCCGCGGGCTCAGGCAATCCACTCACCTCGGCCTCCCAAAGCGCTGGGATTACAGGCTGAGCCACCGAGCCCGGCCAGCACACAGAATTTCTATAAGAACATCCATCCATACACCCATCTGTCCACCTATCCATCCAATAAATTAAAGTCCCTTAACTCTCTCCCCTCTTTCCCCACTAGGTCCTCAGATGAGAACCCAGGTGGATAGATACCTGTTGACTTACAGTTGGCTTGCATCCTCTATCCACAAATCCATACACACATACAACTACTGTTCATCCATCCATCCATATCTCCATTCACCTGCCCACCTATCCATCTATCGATCCATCTATCTCTACCCATCCATTCATCCACCCACACATCCATCCATCTACCTATCCACCCATCCACTCACCCATCCATCAACCTATATATTCATCTACCCATCCACCTATTCACTCACCCATCCATCTATCTATACATTCATTTACCCATCCACCTACCCATCCACACTTCCATCTACCTATGGAGCCAGCTACACATCCACTCGTTCATCCACCCATCCATCTACCCATCCACTCACCTACATGTCTACCTACACATTCATCAGCCCATCCACCCATCCACTTATCCATCTATCTACTTATATATCCATCTACCCATCCACCCAAACATCCACTCATCCATCCATTCACTCGTCCATTTACCTATATATCCATCTGCCCATCCACTCATCCATCCACACATCCATCTGTCCACACATTCATCTACCTCATCCACCCATCCATCCACACACCCATCCATCCACCCATTCATCTATCCATCCACACATCCACTCATGGAGCCCACATCGAATCCCTACTTTGTGCTAGGTACTATTCTAGATTTGGGGGTCCAAGTCTGAGAGATATAAACCAAGTGCTGGAAGAACAAGTCAAGATTCAAAATGGCCCCAGTAGGCTAAAAACCGTGGACAGAAGAGAAGAAGATGTGATGGTGTTCTAGGATTCGGGAATCCAGGGCAGCAGATCCGAGTGAATAATTCTGGGATCTGCCACCCCAAGTTCCAAGCAGGGCCGGCCCACCAAGGTCCCACCAGAGCAGGGAGTTGTGCTCTGTTGTTGTTTGAGGATGCCAGCCTGGAGCTGACGGGAACTGACAGGACAGACCAGGGGAGGACTTGGCAAGGTGCTGGTCGGCCCCTCCTCCATCCTGCTGCCTGCCACGCTCAGGTTGATGTGTCAGCTCCTAGTTCAGGATGGTCATCTCGAGGGCAGGAATGGGGTCTTGCTCATCTTCACATCCCTAGGGCCTTGTACAGGGCCTGGCATCAATGCTTACGGAACAGCAGATGGAGGACGAGGATGTCACAGAGGGCTGAGCTGAGCACTGAACGTGTGGTACTAAAGGCTGGGCACTGGGGAGGGCCACGGCTGCTTCATCACCACAGGGGCTCTGGTCTAGATTTCCTTCCCTCCCGTCAAAGCTCTGGACCCAAGTCCAGGGGTTAGAGAAACTCCTGCAACGTCAGCCTGCTGCCATCCCAGCATCCCCAGACTTTGGGAGAGGTCTGGACGGCCTTCCTCCTGCGGCACTGTCCAGCTGAAGCCAGGAACCTGCTGGGGAGCACCCTAAGCCTCCCGCAGGAGGAAGACGGGGCGAACATGGCTTGTTCCTTCTCCCCACTCCTCTGAGGCTGCAGAGAACCAATCCGCCTTATCAGAAACTCCCCAGAGTGGCTGGCTACACCAAATAGCTAGAATTCCTGCTCAGAGGCACATCTGGTCCTGATCGAGGGGAAGCCAGGACGACAAGGCATGGGAGGGGGAACAGAGGTACTCGGCCAGACCTTACCCAAATGATGCTCCCGGCTAGCCGTGGGGAGCCAGCCAGCCTGGCAGCGGGCAGGACCCATGGCCTCGGGGCCTGAGGCGGAAGGCGCACCCTGCTCCGTGTCTCTCCCAGCTGGGGAGATTGGACCTGCCTCCCATGGGACTGGGGAAGGGGTGGGCAGGACCCCCAGTGCCTGCATGCAGCAGTGCTGGGCCGCACTGAGCTCCTCTAGGCCGGAGCGCCTCCCTGTCCCCGGTCCGTCGCACCCCAAACCCACTCGGGCTCCAGGAGTTCCCACATGCAAGCCATCTCTCTAGGACTCGTGTCTGAGCAGCTCATTCTCCCCTTGAAAACCCCTTCCTCCTGCCCAGAGCTCTCTCGAGGTCAAGTTCAACTTCTTGACTAAACACCGGGGTCCTTCTCACTCTGGCCTCGTCCCTCTTCAAGGGTGCACCCCTTTTCTCACTTGCCCATTCTGTTCCCTGTGCCTAAAACAACCTTCCAGCCCCCAAGTCCTACGAGTGCTTACATGCCCTTCAGATTGAGCGGGAGGGAGTGGCCCCGCTCTGGGTGGCCTTCCTGGTCCAGTGTGCCTCTTCCTTACCCCGTGACTCTCTCATCGCCTCTTGGCCAAGGAATTCCTTCTTCTGAGGCCCTGGCTCTGGAACCCAGCATAGTGAATGTATGCCTGAAGAATGGAGAGTGGGTGGA
>CAUYQG010183858.1:0-25256 GCA_963574415.1 Tarsius wallacei
AAAGAGGGGGGCTGAGGAATACTAGACTTTGGACCACAATGACACAACGAGTAAGTTTTTCAATATTTGTATGTTACTAAGCCATAGACTTTTTTTTTTTTTTTTTTTGAGTTGGAGTCTCACTCTGTCGCCCAGACTGGAGTGCAGTGGCCGCTCCCGGCCACCGCAGCCTCGACTGCTGGGCTCCGGCGATCCTTCCGCCTCAGCCTTCCAAGGAGCTGGAACTACAGGCGTGCGCTACCACGCCCGGCTGATTTTTTGATTTATTGTAGAGATGAGGGCTCGCCAAGTTGCCTAGGCAGGTCTCGAACCCGCGGGCTCAGGCAATCCACGCACCTCAGCCTCCCAAGGCGTGGGATTACAGGCTGAGCTACCGAGCCCGGCTCCTCAGCCTTCTTTCATCAAGCATAGTACAGTCATGCTTTGCTTAATAGTGGGGACACATTCTGAGAAATGTGTTATTAGGTGACCGTGACATTGTAGAACAATGTATATTATTCACGAGATGTTTGTAGTGATGCTGGGTTAAGTAAGCCTACTGCCCTGCCAGTTGTTTAAAAGTACAACCCATTTATCTACAGTACATAGTATTTAATAATGATAATAAATGTCATTACTGGTTTATACATTTACTCTACTTTTTAATCATTATTTTAGTGTGTAGTAGGCTAGAGCATCTAAGTTTCTGTAAGTACAAACTTCCATATTCGCACAACAAAATCACGTAATAACACATTTCTCAGAATGTATCCCCAATCTTAAGCAAAGCATGACTGTACTGTGCTTGATGAGAGAGGACTGGGGAACACTAGACCATGGGCTACAATGACACAGTGAGCAAGTTGCTCAACACTGACCACATTTTTCGATATTCTTTAGTGACTTACCTAAATGGATACAAAATGTTACAGTAGTCCAGTGAGAGGGGAATGGCTAGGCTACCTTGTAAGAGAGTATAATTAAATAGCCTATGGGGTTTTTTTATTGTTGTTGTATAGTAGAAATTAACATGTTTAGAACCGGGAGATATTTCCCTGTGCTGAGAAAGGGAAATGAATAGGTCCATATGATAGGTTGTACAGCATGGGACATCATGGGAATACCAGGATTGCACAGTGGGGAATCCTTGGGAGTTTTTATTACCACAAAGGCATCAGGGCTCTGAATATTGAAAGAGGGGAAGGAAGTAATGCAAGTTTGTGTCACACATATATGTATGGTTAGCTCTATTTCAGAGTGTGCAGTGGAGCAAGGGTAAGACGCAGTGAGTTCTACCTGTGAGGCCAATAGCACTACACTGAAGCCAGGACTCCTTCAAGCCTCACAGAGAGAAAGATGGATTAGAAATTGAGCTGGCTTGACCGTCCTTATTATTTTATAGTTTAGTATTTTATAGTTTTAGCACAGTCACAAGGAATTCTTACTGTATTGCTTCCATCCTCAAGGATATTAATCTAGTCTTACAGTAAGAATAATTACTCTCACAGAATGTTTTCTATAATGGAGAGCTGAAGATAAGACTCTTGCATCAATGACATTGACAAATTTACTACTCCAGAATTTACTTGTGCATGTATATGAAAAACAAGGAAAGAGGACTAAAAGAAATATTAAGTTCATCAGACTAAGCCCATCCAAAAAAATTATTGAATATATCTGGCCAAGAAAGATTTCAAACCAACTAATAGGTTTTAAGAATAACAAATATGCTATATCTCTGATTTGTCTAAAGATTCATGTTGTCATCTTGAAAGTTTTCCACTACAGAGATTTATGCTGTCATTGGAGCTAATTGTGGATTAATGATTGATTCATTTAGGGAATAACTCAACCAAATGGCAGTGAATTGAAAAATGGGCAGACCCTGAAGGGACACGATGACAATGATAACTAATTCTGTCTGCTGATGGCAATCAGCATAGGTCACTCAGAAAATAGCCCTGGATGGAACCAATTATTCAACTTCAATCCACAGTGAGTGGTTTCCTCAGCCTTGCACTACTGACATCAATTAACCCTCATGGCATTCTTCAATTATTTGAAATCTCTAGGCACACCCATCCCTCTAAGATAGCTATCCAGAACATTTCAAGTTTGTTTTGCTTTCTTTGCAAAGGTTTTATGTGAACAGTTGTGATATTTTTCACTCTTTATTTTTAAAAACACTCCGTTCATCCATATTGGTTAGATGTTTACTCTGTACAACTAATGATTACATCACGGCATTTTATAAATGAAGACAGGTCTTCAGGAATTCTTGAGGCCTTCTCATTTAAAATCGACCCAAGTTTGCTGTTGTATATGGTCATATTAAAGATGTATTAATTGCACATCAGGCCTGATTTTACCGCAGAGCCTAAGAGAAAAAGCCCACATAGAACCATGTATTGCTCTGCCAACTCTTTCTTCAAAGAGGCTACTATGGTGGGGGCTGATGTGGAGAAACTCTCGACGGGAAAATGATTCCATATTAAATTTCTTCAATTAACAACAGCTTTATAATTCCTGCTGTGAGCCATCAACTACACTCAAATTAGCTTTAATGGAGAACCTGTGTGCCAGGAATCCTGCCACAGAACCCCCTAATGAGAGCTGATTACATGTTTTTCAAAGTCTTACACATGGATGCATACTTAAGAGTGAATTGCAACCTTTTCAAAACTGACATTTCAAAAGAAACAAATATTGAGTAGTGGAAGGAGGAGGAAGTGGTAGAAGAAGCAATTTCATAACCCGAGGAAAAGATAATATTAGAAAGAGTCCTCGCTCTTGGTAAACATGCCAAGGTGTTGCGTGTAGTAATCATGTCTTTCTCTTCTGTTTTATACACCAGCTTCTTGCTCCTATTTGTAAGAAGGAACCGTGAGCAATGGTGCTTGTACTAGAATGTAAGAGACAAGAAAATGCAAAAAACAATTAATTATATTTTGTGACTAAATACATAGATATGGCGAGGAAAAAGATGAAAGAGTCAAAGATGATCCCAAGGTTGCTTAAACTTATCTGACGACAAAGATGTGCCCACCTCATTTTGTATCCCTAGCAATTAGCAGAGGGTGTATTTCACATCTAGACACCTAAATGCATACTCAAAAATCTGTTATTCAAACTTGCAATAAGAGTGAGATATTCCTCAATTTCTATGTAAAATAATAAGGTTGTATAGATAAGGTTTTAAGGTGAATAATGGAAGTGGAATTCTTCTTTCCCCACCATCCTGCCATTAATACTAATATGCATAATTACTTTTATAATTTAAAATAGTCAACAAAACACTTTAATAGGATAATGGAATAAGGAGGCTATTTTGTGAGAAAGATAATAGCTTTATTTTAAACTTTGAGTCAGTTGCAGGTTGTCTAACTGGAAATGTCCAGATGGTAGTTTAAAAAGCAACACCAGAACTTCCAACTATACTCAAATAGATATTTCTTTACTCACTTTTTTTTTCTTCATTGCCTCATTTATTCTTATATACTTCACTTAATTCTAAATGGGATTTGAGGCAGCTCATCAAAAAATACTATCACTAGACAAAATAAATTGAAAAATTTGGTTGGAGGAAGGACATAAATAGGAAAAAAATTAGTGTCAAACACAGCTTTATTCTGCCATTCTGTTTTGTACTCTAGCTAATGATACATCACATGTCTGACCGTGTTCTCAAAGCTCCCACTAGTCAAAACAAAGAGGAAAAACCCAACAATTATAAAATGTAAAAAGTATGTCGGATAAAGTAAAATCAGATGCCAAGAAGTACAGCTTTCCCACAGGTCCCAGAAAGGAATCTCTCCCATAGGATTCCCCCCCACACACACACCAAAAAAAGTCATTATA
The DNA here is from genome assembly GCA_963574415.1 of Tarsius wallacei. Classification (NCBI taxonomy): domain Eukaryota; kingdom Metazoa; phylum Chordata; class Mammalia; order Primates; family Tarsiidae; genus Tarsius; species Tarsius wallacei. Next base: position 3,838 of record CAUYQG010183858.1, read on the forward strand.
TAATATAATGGGCAATTACAATTGCATTTCTCTCTGTACTAAGTATGGTGGATAATTTCATAAAATCTTTTCTTATATTTCTTGTTGCATGCATTTGACCAGTAACACCTTAGAGTTTGAACTTAGCTTTTATAATTACTTGCTGTCTCCTTAAATTTACCCATTGACTTATTAGACATTCTAGACATTTTTATTTTATGCTCAACAAAGAAGAAATTTTGTTCTGATTTTCATGTAGAACAGTACCTTTAAAAAACATAAATATATCCATTTGGGGAGCAATTTGGAGAAACCAAAATCAAGTATGTTGAATACATGCATATTCTCAAACTCTCGCAATTCCACTTAGAAGAATATATTCTATGAAAATTCTCACACAGGTATCAAGGAGATGTTTATCAAGTTATCCCTTGCAGCACTGGCAGTAATAGTGAAAAGTTGCCTGCAATTAACTAACCTTTCCAAAAGAAGTTTGCTATTCAAACTTTAATTTTTGAGAGATTTGTCATAGATAGGCTAAAATGAATTATATATGTACACGTGTATACCATCGTAAGTAAAGATAGAAACATAATACAGAATAAAAAAGAAAAGCTTCAGATGGATATGCACAACACAATCCCATTTATGTGAATGTTTAAGACCCTCAAAAAAGCATTATGTTGTTTACATATACATATATATAGAAAAGTAAAAAATACATATGGGAATGATGAACATTAACTTCACAATTGTGTTTACTTCTAGAGAAGGCAAACAGGGAAGGGATTATGAATAGGATTTTAGCGACAGCCACAATACTTTATGACTCAAAGAAGGGGGGGCATTATGATAGAAATATAGCAGTGAGTACATTATATATATTTGAAATAATTCATAATTAAAATAAAAGTAGAGAAAATGAGATGTGATAACATAGATAGTTATAATTTTTTGTTAAGTATTCCTATTTATATTTTATCAAGTCTTTCAATACAGTTAAATCAACTGTCTAAATTAGCTTCTGAAGCAATTAGAATTGTTACCAAGCAATCAGTGGGTTGGCTGTTTGATGTGCATAGAAGCCAATACCATGGCATAAGCTTCTGAGAAAAGTAAACCTTTATTGCAAGTTAACTGGCAAGAAGACAGGAGGAAATGCTTAAATCTGTCTCCTTGAGCTGAGGGCCAGGTTAGTGTTATAAACATAGGCTAAGAAAGCGTGATCTGGTTGGGTTTTGCCATGAAGTGACACCGGGAGGTATGATCTGACTGGATCTTGCCAGGAAATGATACCAGGGCTTGATCAAGGATCCTGCCATGCAATGCCCACTTCTTAATTCAGTCCTGCTTCTCAGCCTGAGCCTGTAGATTCCACCTGTGGTTGTTTTCTTGGTTCATCTGGGCGGTTATGCATTATATAACCATTTATCTGGGGGGCCATGGAAACTAAAAAATAATTCAGAACTTTGCAATTTTGTTACATAAAAGTTGAGCAGATTAGTCTCGTATGGTTATAAAATTTATGTTAAAACTTGTATACGAGTATTGCTAGTGGTCTTTCAATCTAAAGTTCCAAAAATTTGAGTTAATTATTTCATAGAACCATGATTATATGGCTTTTCTGTGGGATTAAGAGACATCTAAGAATCTATGGTGTGACACAGGGGGAGGACATGCTAGTTATCTGTGATTAGTGAAATGTATGTGTCTCACATTAAACTTTTAGATAGGAAGTAAGCAGCAGTCTAGATTAAATAACTGGATATTTTAATACACTGTACATTCCAATGTGGCTTTTAAAAAATAACACACCCCACTTTAGTGTTCACATTTGTGGGTCATATCTTGGTTTTTAGGGATCAGGCCTCATCTGGAAGATTGTAGCTGGCACATTCATAAGAAGCAATGATAATTTACAGTGGAGAAGAGGGTCAACCTGCATGATGAAAAACCCAGGAACTACAGAATAAGGGAAGAGCTGAAATAATAAAAATTAGAGTGACTGAGAAAGGGGAGAAGGGCTGGGAAAGACATAAATAACAAAGACATAATACAGTGCATAGTAAAAATATACATATTTGAAAGATTATTACAAAGGATCAAAAAAAATTTGGATTTCACAGAAAATGAGAGGTCAGCTCAAATACATAAGTACCTTTGACTTAGAGATTACCAAAAATAGAAAGGGGTCCCTGTAGCAAATTTTCTATCACAGTATGACATTGGCCATTGCCTAGTCAAGAATATTTTTAAGTAGATTTCTGCTTCGGAGTACAGGTTGAAATGAATTGCCTCTAAATAGTGCACATCTATTCACTTAGTGGTCAACATTTTAAATAATAGATTACTTATTTGATTTTTTTGTTAATTTGACACATGCTTCCCAGAAATTGGATCAGTTTCTAAGATCATCATGTAGGAATGTTTATCCAGCATCATAAGAAAACTTGCTATCTGGAGAAAACAAAAATACCATGATCCTGTGTAAAGATAGAATTATAGAACATTAATTCTAAAATGGACTTCATTGTAGACATGAGAAGAAAAGGCCCAGAAAGTGTTCAGCCCTTCCTATGGCTACATGGTTAAAAATGAGCAGAACACCATCCACTGATAACCACTCCATGGCTCCTTCTACCTATTTGGTTGAGTCAACCCACAGTAGTCCATAGTTCAACAGCAACAACAATGAAAGTCTCTGATGCCACCCTCCTGCATCCACCCACCACCCACCTTTTCTTTGCACCCTCTAAATGAAACAGTACCAGAAATCCAGCCTAGGTACCAAGTTCTAATCCCCAGTTTTTCTTCCACACTATTGCAGCTTCTGTCTTTTCTATATATTCTCATACCAGTGTCTCTAAGAGGAAAACTTCAGTCTTTCTGGTCCCCAGACAAATATCATCATAGACCCCAAACTAGAGACAGAGGAGCTAACGACAGACTGCATGCCAGTTCCAACCAACCAGCCTCCCATCCTGGGCTGAGGTGAATACCAGAATTTCCTGATGCAGTTTTAAGTAAATGACTCAGTACTGGACCCTTGATTGAAGCTTTCCAAATAGAGCAACCAGAGCATTGCTGTGAGGTTTACCGTTTCTTCTAGTGTTGAAAATAAGTTACCTGACTCTAAAGGATGCCATATATTAACTCACTGTTAAATGGAAATTGAGGCTAACCAAACCTTCTTCCTCAGTAAGAACACCAAACCGATAATGTCAGAAATCATATCTCTACAAAATAATAATGGATATACAGTGTCCCTCTGAAACACCAAGTTTAAATTTGTTAGTATAAGGACACGCATCCCTATATGATTAGTAGAGAATGTTCTATGTCTTTGGGAGTTAATTCACTGACCCTCAGGTTTCTTTCCTATATTTATGGGATAAAAAACATTTACTTTTTTTAGTAAACACTATGGCGTGTTAAGAACTAATGTTTTAAAAAATATGTATTAGTGTGTGTACCTCTTCAATCCAAACAGGAACCAATAATAAACATTAATCAGAAGTGCTTTATACATAAAACTGTTTCAAAACTGTCAAGAGTATAATGAATTCTAAGGATTCTTGCTATGCCTGACTTATAACTTAATAATGTCAATATGAAATTGGCTGTTTACTTAAGAAGAAATTAATAAAGTCTTTTTTTCTCGTGTGTGTGTGTGTGTGTGTGTGTGATTCTATAAAAAGAAAAAAAAACTAAAAAAATGCCAAAAGAAAATAAACAGCATCCCTGACTCCTACACTTCCAGTCCAGGAGGTGATGAGGCTATGTCAGAGTAGGTGGCCCCTTATTCATGCTTTCTCTCCATTCTCCTTAAAGGAAAATATTCTCTTTATATATATGAATATGAAAATGTTGTTGAAGAATAAATATAACATAAAATGTTTCAGGGGCTTGCTCAAAGATGGCGGCAGAGCTGATGTGAGTGTACAGGTGTCTGTATGAGTCGATGCATGAGAGGGCAAGACAGCATATGAATGGGAGTGTAACTGTGTGCCCTAGTGTCTGACTGAGCCAGGAATTGAGAGCTGATAGGGGATCTCCCCATAGCATGACCACTACTGCTGTTGCTCAGACCCTGGCACTTCCTGTGGGTCAGGACCAAGTGCCATTTTTTTTCAAAATAAGAAAAATCCTCCTGGAGAAGAAGGGGCAAGAGGTGGCCACCATCTAGCACCCACACTTGCTACCACCACCTCCAGTGCCAGGCTAGACTGCAAGATCCTACCACCAGGAGCTGGAATTCGGAGACTGTGGTACTTGCTGGGGAGGGAGCATACTCCCCCGACCACAACCCTCCCATGTGCAGCTGGGATGGCAGTCTGTAGAGGAACTGAGCAGCCAGCCTAAAGCCTAGGCAGAGAAGTGCTCCAGAATGACCTCTGTGGAACACCAGAACTACGTCTTAAAATGGAGGAATCTCTGCATTGCTTTGGGGCTACTCTACATGAACCTAGAGAGGATCACTCCCAATGCACAAGCCCTGGTAGGTAATGATGAATGTAGAGTTCCAGATGACCCACCCCACTGACCTGAGCCAACTGCTGGGTGATAGACACACACAGAGGAGAAAGATTTGACTGGAAAAGGAAATTGGTAAGTAAATGCTGAGCTAGATCCCTCCCACCCCCATAAACAAGTGAAAGAGATCAGAAGGGCAGGGTAGTGGCCAGAAGCACCATTCCCTCATCGTGAACTGGATGCCATGGGAACTATGACCATGCTGGAAGAGGAAGGGAAGGAAAGAGAGTCCAGAAGACACAGAGTCAAGTCACCTTCCGTATCTCCCCACACTGACTATCAGTCACAGGCAGCAGGAGGTGAAGATTCATCTCAAGTTTCAACAGCAAAGAGGGAACCTACAGTAACAGACCTGCACTTGCAAAACAGGCCACAACAGGGAGTTCCCATCTTCTTAAAAAGTTATGATAAAGTTGATAAATCTCTACCAGAGAATTTTTTTTTTTTGTAGCTGGTTTTTGTTTTTTCTCTTTAAGTTTTTTTTAAAATTGGTTTTCTCTTTTCTTCTTTTTTCTGTTTTTTCTTTTGGTCACTCTATTTCTTCTTTCCTTTTTCCCTCTCTTTTCTTTCTGATACTCTATCCTGGACTCAGGTACTACACAAGCATACCCATTGTAAGGTCATATTGGGTGGAACAGAGAATAAGTCTCAGGTGGCTCATTCATCAGATAGAGAGTGTTGTGATCTATCAGTAGGTTCTGAATCTGTGTGGCATCTCCCCTGCCCCTTACAAAATGCTCAAAATTGTAAAGAGATAGCATAATGTCCCACCTCCAGCCCTATTTTATAATTGAACAAATCCAGAGGCCTGGCTAAGGGAAGGACAGAAGGTAGAGCAACAACAGGGGGGATCACTTCTCTATTTCCCATTGAGCAATGGAATTAAAGAGAAAGATAAAAGAGTTGCCACAATAAGGAAAGACCAATGCAAAATCACTGGTAACCTCAAGAGTCCCAAAGAGACAGTGTCTGAAAGAACAACTACTGGAGCACAAAACAATGACTGTCTCTGAGAATAACTGTACCCAGAAGGTACTTACAGAGATCAGAGAATGGATGGATAGATTGACTAAATATCAAGAAAAGCAAGGGCTAAAATTAAATGAAATTGCAACAGAGTTGGACAGACTAAAGAAAGCTTTTTTTGGAAATAATATAAATAAAGAACTCTAGCCAAGAAATAAATAACAAATTGACAAGCATATGAAGCAGAATTGATCAAGCAGAAGAATCTCAGAGCCAGAAGACCAAAATATGGAATTAACCCAATCTATTAAAAATACAGAAAAAAATTAAGAAGAAAGACTCCAAGAGATATGCAATTTTATCAAGAAGCCAAGCCTACATCTGAGCTCCATTCCTGAAGCAGAAAGAGAAACAGAAAACAACTTGGAACAAACATTCCATGAGGTCCTCTATGAAACTTTCCTCATCTTGCCAGAGAGATGAATATACAAGCACAAGAGATTCAGAGAACCTCTGCAAGACCAACCCCTAGACTTATAATAATTCACCTACACAAAGTAGGTATAAAAGAAAAAATCCTAAAGACAACAAGGAAAAAATGTCAGACTGCTTACTGGGGGAGACTAATCAGAATTGCTGCATTCCTGCAGACTTATCTGCAGAAATACTGCAGGTCAGAAGGAATTGGACCCCAATCTTTAATATTCTCAAAGATAGATAATTTCAACTAAGAATTTTCAACACAGCCAAGCTAAACTTCATCAGCAATGGAGAATTAAAATCCTTCCCAGAAATCCAATCTCTAAGAGTATTTGCTGCTTCCACACCAGCTTTACAGAAGATGCTTAAAAAGGTGCTGTGCACAGGAGAAAAAAAGAAACAAAAGAAAGTCCATGCACTCCCCAATATAACAGACACAGAACCAACAGAGCATACAGCACACCAACAAAAAAGAAAACACACACATATATTAATGTACAAGTTAAAAGAAAACAAAACAGCTTTATAAGAACCTATGACAAGGAAAAACTCTCACATTTCAATATTCATGCACATGAATAGACTAAATGCATCTCTGAAAAAACATATAATGGTAAACTGAATAAAAAAGCATGACCTAACAATATTCTGCCTTCAGGAAACTCATCTCACTACAAAGGACACAAACAGATTCACAGTTACAGGATGCAAAATTAACTTCCAGACAAATGGAAAACAAAAAAGGCAGGAGTTGTGATTCTAACATCAGACAAAACAGTCTTCAAACCATCAATAGTTAAAAAGGGTACAAAACGACACTATGTAATGATAAAAGGCTCAATTCATCAGCAAGAAATATACATTCTAAACATATATGCACAACACAGAAGCATCAGAATTTATAAAGCAACTTCTAAGTAAACTAAAAAAGGATGTTGACTTTAACACAATCATACAGGGGACTGAAATACCCACCGGCAACCTTGGATCAAGGTAAAAAAACAAAAACCAAACAACCAACAATAAGGAGATCCAGAACCTCAGCTTGCCATTTGACCAAATGGACCTAATACATATCTACAGAACATTCTACCCAACATTCTACTCATCATCACAGGGAACATGCTCCAAGATTGACAACATCCTTTTCTGTAAATCAAGCATAAACAAATTTCACAATATTGAAATACTGCCATGTACCTTCTCAGACCACAGTGCAATAAAAATAAATATCACCACCAACAAAATTTCCCCCAAACACACAAGGGCATAGGCACTAAACAGCATAATGCTGAACAACTCCTGGGTCAACATAGAAATTAAAATATTTCTGGAAATATATGAAAACAAAGACACATCTTATCAAAACCTCTGGTATGCCATGAATTTAGTACTAAGAGGGAAATTTATAACTCTTTACAAACACATCAAGAAAATAGATCATGAGTTAACAGCCTAACAAACCACCTAAGGGAGCTCAAAAGGCAAGAACACCAAAAACCATCTTCAACAGAAGAATCCAGATCACCAAAGTAAAAACCCAAATATGGGACATAGAAGACAAAAATATCATAGAAATAATCAATGAAACAAAAGCTGATTCTTTGAAAGGATAAACAAGAATGATAGAACCCTCACCAGACTCACCAAGAAGAGAGGAAAAGCCCAAATAAACACAATTAGAAACACAAAAGATCAAATCAGAGCTAACATCAATGAAATACAAAAAATTATCAGAGATTATTATGCACACCTGTATGGAAACAAACTTGAAAAGAAATCATCAAGAGAGGAGAGAGACAGCCCACAGAATAGGGGAAAATATTTGCCAACTGCATATCTGACAAAGACCTAACTTACAGGATTTACAAGGAACTCAAACCTGCCAAAAAAGAAAAAAAACATACAGCCTTATTAAAAGGTGGACAAAAGATATGAATAGACACTTCTCAAAAGAAGACATATGAGCAGTCAACATATGCATGAAAACATGTTCAGCTTCACTGATCATCAAAGAAATGCAAGTCAAAACCACACTGAAATATCACCTAACTCCAGTCAGAATGGCCATCATTAATAACTCCAAAAAGGCAAAAAACACAAAAACAGATGCTGGAGAGGATGTGGAGAAAGCGAGGACTTCTGAACTGTTGGTGGGAGTATAATTTAGTACATCTCTGTGGAAAAGAGTATGACAATTTCTAAAAGGTCTAAAAATAGAACTTCCATATGACCCAGTAATCTCCCTTCTGGGAATATATCCAGAGAAACTCAAATTATTCTACAAAAAAGATGCTTGCACACACTTGTTTATTGCAGCACTATTCACAATATCAAAAACATGAGACCAACTGTGCTACCCATCAAAAGTGAACAGGATAAAAAAAATATGGTAAATATACATAATGGAATTTATACAGCCATAAAGAAGGACAAAATTTTGGCCTTCACAGAAACTTGGAAGGATTTAGAATGTATCATACTCAGTGATCTATCACAGAAACAAAGAACTGAATACCACATGTTCTCACTCATAAGTGGAGTGAGAACATGTGGTACCCTGAACATTTATCATAATACTACAAGAAAGTGAGTGGCAGTAGTGGGACACTGGCAGGGGATTGCATGGGGGGTGGGGGGGAGGACATAACATCAATAAGGGTACCTGATCCTAAACCAGGTGACTTGATGACCAATGATAGGATCAAACTTCACCTACACGTTGATCACTTATGTACCTAATCCTGAATTGTACCCTGCATCTTTAAAATAATAATAAAAGTTTTTGTAAGTATCTTTAAATGCCAGTGTACCACTGCTGTGGACTTTGTGGGGGTTTTTCTTCACAAGCATCTAATTGATTCCACTATTCTCCCTCTGTGTAGAACCCACATTGTTTTCCTGATGTCAGCATTTGATATGGTCACTGGTAATCTCTCTCATTCTCGCTCTCACTGTCAGAAGCTCATATCACTCAGAGCTACATACGGGTGTTCATCTTATAACCAGTAGGGCAGTTAGCTTCTGTTTAAAGAGGAGTTCAGAAGTGAAAATAAATATGTCCTTGGTGACCCCACTTCACCATGAGATACTGCATTCCCAAAACCTGACCTCTACATGGTTTTAGTTATTGGGCAATACATTCCATGTTGTCCATGCCAGCGTGGGCTGCTTTGGTTTTGTTCGTTGGTTTTTGTTATTGTTGTTGTTGTTTGCCAAAACTTGCTGACTGGGACAATAAATATTAATAACACTTGGGGAAGAAAGAAGAACTAAAATAACATATCGGATACCTACACTTTATATCATTTTATCCCACTAAATGGTAGATACCATTTTCTCAGTTTTATATGTAGAAAAGCTGAGGTGCATAGAAACTAAGTAACTTGACCTAAGTCATGGTGGCAGAAGCAGAATTATAATCAGTTCTCTCTGAAGCCAAAGCCCATTTTCATTCCGCTAGACCAGCAGTTCTCAACCTAGTTCTTCTCTATCACATATAGCAGATGAGGTACACATACTAAACACACTCCCATGGGCATACCTAGAGTTGAATGCAATTCCTGGCCTCTACTCATAATTCAACCTCTTTATCTGCTATTCAAGAAAGCAAATCAGGATGTAAGTTGGAGTGGCATTCTTTCAGGATAACCTTGACATTTCTTTAATTTGAAAGGCAGAAAATTACTCTCAACTTACTGAGGCTTTCTATAGTTTAACTTCAAATTATTCCTGACAAATCTCCCTGACACATTACTTCTCTCTGCCTTTCATTATACTTGTTATAGATTGTTTGTGTCCCCTCCCCCAAATTCAGACACTGAAATCCTAACCTTCAGTGTGATAGTACTTGGGGGCAGGGTGCTTTGGAAAGTTATTGTCATGAGGGTGAAGCTCTCCTGAATGGAATTAGTTCTCTTATAGAAGAGACCCCAGATGGCTAGTTTGCCCCTTCCACCATGTGAAGTTACAGTGAGAAGGTAAGAAGACAGCTGTCTAAGAACCAGGTAGCAGGCCCTCACCAGAGACACTGAGTCTGCCGGTGCCTTGATGATAGACTTCTCAGCCTCCAGAACATGAGAAATAAATGTTGTTTATAAGCTACCCAGTTTATGGTATTTTGTTACAGAAATCTGAACAGACTAAGAAAATGCTGAAGAAGTGGATGTGCTCTCTTGTTACTCAGAGAGGCCTAAGGAGTAGTGAATGTGCACTAGAGGTTAGAGATGTCAAGCAGAGCTTTTGTCATCTTTGTATAAAGGGGAAAAACTCCACATGTTCTTTGGTAGCAGTACTAGAGATGTCCTCTCTCTGTTCTAGTGTCATCCAGTCCAGATTCCTCCTAGCTTGACTGTCTGTTGATTTTGCACCGACTAGCTTTGGTTTCATTAAATCTATTCACCATATTCAAGAAGGCTTGAGACAGCTAACAATAAGGTCATAGAACTTGTAATTGAAAACAAATAGAAGAACAGTAGAAAGTTTGGAGCCAACCAATAAAATAGGAAGTGGAAATGATTAGGCTTCTTGAAGAGAGTCCAGGACAGGAGTTGACTGAAACATGACTTGAATGCACAGTCCCAAAGTCTTTTGCAAGTTGTTGTAATAAATATATTTCATACATGACTTTAATTAAATGGGTTGGCATATTGGAATTCAACCACAACTCATCTTAAAAATTAGGTCTTTATCCTTTGGTCTTAAGAACTGGTATCTTGGCAGTTGTCTGGGGAACCATGTGAAATTGGACCTGAACACAATGATATTCACTGACTCTGCTGCTGTTGGTTCTTGGACAAGAGAGGCTAATTTTTAAAACAACATCAAAAGTACACTGTTTTCTCCTCTTCCTCCTCTTCTCTTTCATCTCTTTCTCGCTCTCTCTCCCTTCCCTCCCTCCTTCCTTCCTTTCTTTTGATACTTTTAAAATCACAATTGTAGCACTCTACAATTAATTGTATTTTAAAGATGTAGAGTACGATTCAGGATTAAGTATACTCACCATGCATTTTAAGGAGTTAATCACATGTCAGTTTTTCCAACCAGGTTGGACTCTTCAAAAACAAAGACGTGATTTCTTTTGTATCCTCAGCAGAGTGTTGCAGAATGAGTAGCTTATACATTTCTTTATGTGTAAAAGAATGAAGGGACAAATCAACCCATAATGTAGTTTAAGATGCAATGACAGTTGATCTATCACAGAAACAAAGAACTTAGTACCACATGTTCTCACTCCTAAGCAGACCCCGAACATTTTTCATAATACTGTAAGAAAGGGATTGGCAGTAGAGGGAAACTGCCAGGGAATGGAGGGCGGGGGAGACACAACATGAATAAGCGTACCTGATCTCAAACCAGGCGAAGTGAGGACCAAAGGGAGACCCAAACTTTACCTGTTCAGTGACCACTTGTCTGCCTAATCCTTGATTGTACCCCACATCTTTAAAACAAATTTTTTAAAAGACGCAATGACATTGAGAAGATCTGAGGTAAATAACTGACTGGTGGTTCTTTCTCTTAACACCCAGCTCAGATGGTGCCTGATCTGGGTGAAGAGGAACAGATTGAAGGGAAATCATCAGATTCTCTGTACTGTTGAGCAGCTGCACCACCACCTACACTCCAGGCGTGAATGCCAGCTCTCAGCTGCACAAAATCCTGCTGTCTCCAAGGGGATGGGGAATCTGGATCTTGCCCATGTGCCCAGCTTGCTGCCAAGTTTTATCATGACTGCCTAGTTCCCTCAGATAACAGTAATGAAGGACTTAATACATCTCACCTCAGCATGTCTGGGGAATCAAATTGTCATTTATGATCTCCTTGGGAGCCCCAACAGATATGTTCTTTTGACTAACTTTGGCATCTGTTGTTTGGTTAAGACTCTTGGTCTGATGCTTTCTTTTTTGAACACGGCTCACTTTGGCCGAGGGGTCTATTAAACTATTGTTTGTCAATAGTGTCCATGAGATAATCATCTAACATATACCATGTCATCACCCTGATAAAGACTGTTATCTGAAGATTAAGTACAGCATCATAGTACCAAGGTGGAGGGCATTAAGACTTGGCAGAGAAGCAAAACCACTCATCCATGCCAAGGCTGTGAGCTGTTTCCACCAAACATCCCTGCTCAGTCCTTCAAGCTGAAGCTTTGCACCTTTATGATCCCAGTCCAAAACACAACATCTATATTTGTACTGAAGCCCCAAGGGAAGAAAGCTGCATCCTAATGAATGTGTGCTGTGTTAGCTACAGCATACTAAACATAATGCTATCATTATCCATGTTTTCATAGAGCTGGAATGCTAATCTCTGAGAATTTGTGTCCCTGGCAGACAGGCTTAGCATTTTGCACTTGTTTTGTGATAATATGTGGCCTTGTAGTGTGTTTGTTTGTTTCAGCGTTTTAGCAGTGTCTGGACGAATACCATATTGAAAAGATTTTGTATGTGAATCTGATTAGAAGTGAGTACTGATGAAACCCTTTTGTGATCCAGTTCTGCCTTGCAATCCACTCTGTAAAAAAGCTTATTAATGTGAACCTAAGAACATAAAAGCACTCTCCAGCAGCCTCTTGGTTTCCTCCCTCATTCTAGGTCAGGGTTACACATTGATCAAGGTAGTGAGATTGAGGAGCTAAGAGTGAAAAATTCCATATTGTTAGGTTGGGCACTTTACATTCCAGCATTAGTGAGTCAATATTTTGGACCCAGAAGATATTATCTTCTAGAATATCCATTCATTCATTCAACAAATCTTAGAGTGTCTATTCTGTGTTGCTCACTCTTCTAGGCACTTGGATACAAGAGTTGGTGAAACAAAAACCTCTGACATTCTAGTGGGAGGACAGAAAACAGATCAAATAAATACATAAAATATATAATGTTGGAATGATGTTGTGTCTATAAAGGAAAAGAAAATAGGAAATAAAGGAGTTTGGGTAGCAAGCAGTAATTTACAGTTTGATCAGGAAAGGCTTCACTGAAAATGTGACACTGAGAGAGCACTCTGTTAAAATGTGATTATCTAAAAGGGGGAAATGTAAAAAGATGGAATTTTAACAAGTAATAACTAAAGCTATTAACAGTCAGTTCCTTTTGGGAGATTATTTTAGAGCACGGCTCCCATGCAGGGAAACAAGTCTTAGAACCTAGATTGATGCTCCATATAATGACATCAAAAAAGAATTCTCCCAGTTTATAGTTTGGCCTGGAACAGCCTTAACCCCATGGCTGAATGGGGCCTTATGTTGTCATCATCTCGCTCTGCCACCTAAACCAGGGTTTCAGGTTGACTGGACTAGCAGAATTATTCTTTAAGGAACTTGAATTTCATTTGGGAGATACAGTTCTTTCTGCTTTGAAGTCCCAGGAAAGATTTCCACTTTTATCTACTGCTTCTTTCATTTGTAGATAGTTTTTAGAAGTTTCTGGAACTTATAAAATTATTCTCTCTTTTCCTTGACTCCCTGATCCTTAGTTGTATACACAAAAAAGTCAATATGTGTACATTGTTGATTTTTATTATATAAAGGAATTGGAATTATGCCTAGATTTCAAAGTTTTTTCTTTTTCTTTTTCTTTTTTAGACTCTGAGTAAATAGAACTCCTTCATCAAGAAATTATGGGAAACAAAGTTGTGATAATAGTTATTCTGCAATATCAGCCAGACTTGCAAGTTGCTAGACAAAAAAGAAAGACCACAGATTGGAATGGAGAACTGGTGCATGTCAGAGAATGAGGGGTTTGTGGAGGGCACTGCAGGTCTCCGGGTTGTGATGAGTCCTGACTAGAAATGCATCGTCACAATGACAACTTTGTGAAAACAAGAAGGGTAGGCTGAGCTTTGTCCAGCTACTGAGTTTTCTGAGACTCTCCTTATACTCTGATGATTTTCCTGCTTTGGAGTTACTACTCTTTGTTAAGGACCATGGTCACAAAATGAGAGCTCTGTCCCTGACTAGGCTGCTTCCAATAGATGCGTTCCATGGAGCGTACACAGGAAGTCTGGGTCTGAGTTCAACAGCTACCACATGTGGGAAGAGTCGAGTTGCTTCTTTTGAAGGTTAATGACAACCAAGCTAGGTGGGACGAAACACGTAGACTTGTAGAAAGGACATAGTAGGCCACAGGGACAAATAGAATGACTCACTCTCTGGGCTAGCTCTGTAGTGCAGGTTTTCTCTTGCAGTGCTGATATTGCTGACTCTTGAAATCATCCCCACTAACATTTCATTTGTTAGGTGGAAATGATGTAACTTTGATCATAAATAAATGTATCTTTTCACCTTCCTGAACCAACATAGGATAAGTCTCAAATGTCAACTGTAAAAGGCATCAGCTGTTTCTTATCATTGGAAGCCTAACACAGGGGTTTTCAGCATGCATCAAAATGACCCGCAGGTTTTGCTCAAAGTGCTGGTCCCCAGAATTCCCTTCTGTAAATTTGGAGGGAAGCCTGGGCATTTGTCTTTCTAACTGAATTTAAAAGAATTTGAATTTGTTAGTGCTGCAGCTCCTGGACCAAATTCCAGAGTCATTGGTCTGACAGAAACCTCTACTTCTCCACACAGCTATCCCCTCCTGCTGGGGAAATCTTCTTTCTTCGTGGCGGAAATGTAATAGCATTACATTTATTTTTTTTTCTTATATAGTTTTGATTTTCTGAAAGTGCTACAGAATGATCCCAAAGAAAGTATTCATAAGCAGCTTCCTGTGAAACACAGCTAGACAAATAACACTCTGCCCACTGCAGATGTATAATTGGAATTCAAATTGATTTGTGTGCATGCTTTGTTTATGGATAGTATTATTTATAAAACTTGGAATTGGACTGTGTTTATGAACTCATTACTTCCATTCATTTCAACACTAAGTGATTCTTCTTTGCATCCAAAATTGGTATTGCTAACAGATAAGCACTGAGTTGAATTCATATAATATTTATTTTACTGAAGTACTGAGAACACATCCCACAGTCCATGTGCTGACATATATGCACATATATGTCACATATGCCATGTATGTATGCATACGTAAGCACAAACACATACACTTATATATCTTTAATATGACATGTGTGTATATATAATGCATATATATATATATATACACATATATACTGTGTTTATGGACTCATTACATGTATATATATATATATATAAAATAAATGATGTAGTTAGAAGTATATACATATATATACTCATTCCCTTGGGCCTACACCAAAAGTTTCAAATACATGATCCTAAGTATTTTAGCATTAACTGTAAATTGAGCCATTTGGGGCATGAATAAAGAATGTTTATATTATTTTTAGGAATAAAATTCATTTTAAAATAAGGTAATAATGTTCTCAGAAAGCAATGCTGGCAAACTCCCAGTTGACAGAACTCCAGCCAAAGACAGGAAGAGTGACACTATGCCTTCTTTATTATGTCTGCAAAACAAATATTTTTTAAGGCATAAACATATATGGACCACCTATTATGTGCAAACTGGGTATTCGTTTAACAGTAAAGATAATATGTGTCTTTTCTCCCAAGGAGTGGTAGTACCTAATCAAGTGGATTTACTGAATTAAAATTTGCTTGTAGTGTATTCTCTGTAGAAT
Source organism: Tarsius wallacei (assembly GCA_963574415.1). NCBI lineage: Eukaryota > Metazoa > Chordata > Mammalia > Primates > Tarsiidae > Tarsius > Tarsius wallacei. Next base: position 19,405 of record CAUYQG010183858.1, read on the forward strand.
TGGATAAGGAACAACAGCAAGTGTTTTCCTGGATGCTCCAAGTGGTGACTGTGGGCACACATCTAAAAGGTGTGGCTAAAACATGATGTATAGGGACAGGCTCTGGGACCATGAAGCTTTCTCTGGAAGAACCTATAAAGCACTCTTGAAATATTTGCCACGTTTTCTTGTCTCAAGAATTAAATTATTTTGACAAATGAAGCAGCTGGAGTTAGACAAGTTACTTGTCCATATTCTCTTAAATTGCATTGAAATCCTGGCAGTAAACCTAAGTTCACTTGTCCCAAGCAGAAATACATTTCTATAGCAGTCCAAAGAATTCTCAACCTGCGTTCCAACAATATACTAGACACTCATAGTTTCAGTACCATAATCTGTGAATTATGGCATCACAATTCAGTGTCACTGCCCTCCCATCAAGAGAGAGAGGATCCAGAAGACAGCCGTGATTGTCAAAACTGTGGGAGCAAGCACATTCATACATGGCAGTGCATACTCAAATGTTAAATTTTTGCATCAAGCACTACGGCATTTCAGGAAAGAAAAGACAATCAGTTGTTACCTTATGCCTTTTCGATGGAATAAACTGTAGGTTCGGGCACATTTTGAATAAGGATAAAATGCTAACAATATCCTGGCACTTAGACCTAGAAAGAATTCTTTATGTAATGGGGTATTGTTTGAACAAGCAACTACTCCAGAATTTCTATATAGATGGGGCTGAGAGACAATGTGTAGTTAGAAGGAAGAGCAAAAGGACACGTTTGGAAGCAGGAGGATTTGCTAAGGACGGGCACACAGTTTACTTACAGAATGCCATCAAAGTATAAAAGTTGCCCTTATTTATGTTTTATATCATATTATTTTCTACTTAATTAACTCTGTGTTTATGGTGGCTGAGAGAGGAAACCAATATACGTCATTGGGAAAGTAAAGCGTCTCACTCTTGGTGCTGTCACTGCTGTCAAGTACTCGGCGTGTAATAAAGACATCATAAGTGATAAGTTGGTTTCGAATAGAAACAAAGTCTTCTCTAGTCTAACTTCCCAGAAAGATTCTATTTTTCTTAGTTTGACTCCGTTACTCACAGCCACTTCATGATTGCATCTTGTTACATCTAGTATGCTTTCATTCATTTAACTTTTTTTGTTTTTATATCTTTTATCCAGCAACTCTCAGCAAGTAATTCTTTTGAGCATTTACGTGTAGTTTCAAAAGACTAGTTACGAATTTTTTAGGAGCCCCAGAAAATAAATCCTATTTGAAAACATGCAAGAGTCTTGTCATGTACAGAGAGGAGCTGGTGGCTGGAAGATGATACATACTTTCTGAACAACTTTGATCCAACTGCTTTTGGAAGATACTCCTACTCAACACTAGATTTGTAGAACCATGTGCAGGATAATTTTTACTTTTTGACACAATCGTTAAGAAACCAAGTTCAATGCCAATGCTGCGTCGCCTGTATGCCTGGCCTCACATGATGGCAATTGTAATTATAGTACAACCTCCTCAGAGTTCAATGTCTCTGCCAAGAGCTGCTTGCCTTGACAGAAAGTAGGTGTCTGCGCATACGGAAAGAGACAGAAAACAAAACCCAGAGAAGCTTTGGAAAATTGTTGCTCTGGCTTGCTCTCTACACAAGTACTTTTGAAAGGTAGTTCTTATTGTGAAGTAGCTTTATAGTTTTTTTTTTTTAACAGAGTAAATCTTAAGCAGAGTTCCAAAAGAAAGTGGTTCCAAAGGGTTTATTGCCATAAAATTCACATAGTTAATTTCAGCCTTAAAAATGATATGTGTTGGATTTCATAATATAAGAGGATTTTCTTTTTTTTTTTAAGAATAATTCCCTACCTTTATTTGTTCTATTTTATTTTTTAAAGCCCTCCCCTGGCAGTTTCCCACTACTGCCAATCCCTTTCTTATAGTATTACAATAGTTGTTCAGGATCCACTTATGAGTGAGAACATGTGATACTCGGTTTTTGTTTCTGTGATAGATTGCTCGGTATTATAGTCTCTAAGTCCATCCAAGTTGCTGTAAAGTTCATAATTTTGTCCTTTAAGGCTGCGTAATATTCCATCATGTATATGTACCACGTTTTTTAAACCCAGTCCTCTTTCAATGAGCAGCACAGTTAGTTCCATGCTTTTGCTATTGTAAATAATGCTGCAATAAAAATGCATGCGCAGGTATCTTTATCATAGAACAATTTGAGTTCCTCTGGGTATATTCCTAGTAGGGGAATTGCAGGGCTGTATGGGAGGTCAATTTTTAGATCTTTTAGGAATCGCCACACTCTTCCACAGAGGCTGCTCTAGTTTACACTCCCACCAACAGTGGAGAAGTATTCCCTTTTCTCTGCATCCTCTCCAGCATCTGTTTTTTTTTTTTTTTTTTTTGAGTTATTGATGATGTCCATCCTGACTGGAGTTAAGTGGTATCTCAGTGCAGTTTTAATTTGCATTTCTTTGGTGACTAGTGAGGCTGAGCATTTTTTCAAGTATCTCTTGGCTGCTCATATATCTTCTTTTGAGAAGTGTCTATTCATATTTTTGTCTACTTTGTAATGGGGCTGTTTTTTTGTTTTTGTTTTTGTTTTCTTTTTGGCATGTTTGAGTTCCTTGCAGATACTAGATGTTAGTCCTTTGTCAGATATAGAGTTGGCAAATATTTTTTCCCAGTATCAGGGGTACCCAAAAAGGAAGAGAGGAAGTTAAGTTGTCCAAATAGGAAAAGAGGAAGTCAAGTTAATCCTCTTTGCAGACAACATGATTCTATACCTCGAAAACCCAAGAGAATCTGCCAAAAACCTCCTTGTACTGATAAAGGACTTTGGCAAAGTCTCAAGGTATAAAATAAATGTGCAAAAGTCAGTCGCATTCCTATATACCAACAATAAACAAGTAGAAACCCAAATTAAAGAACACAATTTCATTCACAATAACCATACAAAAAAATAAAATACCTTGGCATCGTTCTAACCAGAGAAGTCAAAGACCTTCACAATGCAAACTACAAAACACTGCTCAAAGAAATCAAGGTGACATAAACAAATGGAAAAATATTTCATGCTCATAGATTAGAAGAATCAACATTGTTAACATGTTCATCCTACTCAAGGTAATCAACAGATTTAATGCAATACCCATTAGATTACCAGGAATACAGGAATTCATATGGATACATATACATAAACGATTATTAATAGCCAAAACATTCTTCAGCAAAAAAAAAAAAAAAGCAAGATACATCACACTTCCAGACTTTAAGCTTTATTATAAAGTTACAATAATCAAAATAGCTTGGTATTGGTACAATAGCAGGCATATAGAACAATGGAACAGGATAGAGATTCCAGAAGTAAAACTCAATTTCTCAGCCAACTCATCTTTGACAAAGCCTCCACCAACAACCACTCAGAAGAGGAGAGCCTATTCAGTAAATGTTGCTGGGAAAACTGGCTGGCCACATGCAGAATATTAAAACAAGACCCCTACCTATCACCATACACAAAAATCAACTCTAAATGGATCAAAGATCTAAACATAAAACGTCAAACTATAAGAACCCTAGAAAATGCGGGAGACACCCTTATGGAAATTGGCAACCAATTCCTGATCAAAACTCCAAATATCCATGCCATAGGAGTTAAGATAGACAAGTGGAACCACATCAAACTGACAAGCTTCTGCAAAGCCAAAGAAACCATTGAGAGAGCAGGAAGACAGCCCACAGACTGGAAGAGGATTTTCTACTAGTCACTCATTTCAGATATTCCATACCACTAAATATAATTTCAGCCCTTGTGGTCTCAGGTGAAATTGCTGTTGATGAATTATTTTATCAATATGTTCCCGTACATTACATAGCACCTTTTCTATGAGTTTTTCCTACTACCTTGAATCCCGGTGGATCTTTCCTTTTTCTAATTTTGAGAAATTGAACTGATGCAAGTTCATTTAATCAGGAAATGGTATATACAATAGCATCTCACCACTTCATCCCCTTATCCTCTTTCATTCTACTTTGTATTATTGCACATAATAATTATTTGCCTATTTGTTTTTTTATCTGTTGCCAAGCACTATGCTCCAAGCTCCTAGAACAGTGCCTGGCTTGTGAGAGTTGTTCAGTGAATGTTTGGCAAATGAATAAACAATTTTGGTAGGGCTTCTGGTTCTCAGGATTTTCAAACCTGATATTCTGTCCACTGACTCCTGTTTCTATGCCCTGAAAAGCATATGCTGTTCTTATGGCTCTGGGACTATCCAAAAAGATCATCAATCCCTTTTAAACTTCAGTGCAAAATTAGCAAAATCACTTTACAAATGTGACACCATGAAGAATTAATTTCTTGAAAGGTAAACTAGTAGGAATAATTGCATCATTAAGGGACAAGTTACAGGAACCACATAATATAAACATCCAAAACAATAAAGGAAAGTAAAGGCTTTACCTGAAATGTCTGACAAGTCAATCGTAAAACTGACAGAAACAAGTGTAGAATTTATTTCAGCTTTACTGCACTATGAAATTGGCCATTTGTCATAAACTCTTCCTACAAATCACCAAAATTAGAAGTATTTCATGTGTAGATCTTAAAAATATTCAAAGGGTTTCTTCTGATCAATCACACAGATATCAAACTACCTGGGGTGCATTTTTTATCATGTCTGTCTTAAGTAAATAGTCCCAAGTGTATTGTGTAAACTCACTGAATCACATTCAAAACAAAATACAACAAATGTTCTATACATTGCTCCATATTTTTGGTAATAAATACTGTGTCAACTTTACTTCAAGAAGAGCTATAACATTCTTGGTAGCTATTATGGTGCATAATTTAGTAATCAGTTTGTTCAACAATCATGAAAAAAATACCAGTTTCTTGTCTGTTCCCCGTTCCTAATGTTTGCTCTCAAAAGGATAAAATGTACAACTCTTCTAGTCGTTTCTTTTGACATTTACCTCCAAATCACTCAATAACATGCTTATGCTGCTTCATCTGGATTTTTAGCTTTATGCAATTAGCTATTAAATTCCCACCATAAAAGAAGAAGACTTAGGATTTTCATTATCCTCCACCAATCTGAACCCGCCTACACAAAGTTGCCTCCTACTACTTACCCAGTATAAATAAATCCTAATATTCGGATGGATCAATATCCAGTATTTAGATGACAATGCAAGCACTATTCATAGCTCAGCCACGTACTATACATGAAAATTCATACATATTTCATTCTTATGGTTGTATCTTTTTGTTTATTGGTTTTCTACCTACTTAACTCCAATTAACTCTCAACTTTCCCGCCTAGTGTAAACCGGTCAATATGTTCAAACATTTTAGGTATTCTGTCAATTTTATCTTCGAGGAGACATGTGTCTCAGAACCCTCCTGCTCAGGTGTTCTCTAGGCCTACTCTTCAGTTGTCATCTGAAGAGCTCCTTCATTCATCAGTCTGGGTGTATTTATTTACTTATTTATTTTTGGTCTTTTTTTAATAAAATATCTCCTATTACCTAAATCCCATGTCAATTTTGTTTTTGGTTCACTCTTCCTTATGGTAGAGCACTCCCTTCCGTATATTCCTAAGAAACAAAGTGAAATAAGTATTTTTTTGAGTGGTTATGTGCCTAAATATTTTTATTCCATCCTAACATTTAATTAGGGGTTTGTATAGATATAAAATTCTGCGTTCAAAATTATGTTCCCTTTGAATTTTAAATATTAGTTAATTGTTCACTGCTCCCAGTGTTGGATGAAGAAGTCCAATGCCATTCAGATTTCAAATCCTTCTTATAAAATTTCCCATTTCTGTAAGGGTGTCTCCTGCATTTTCAAAGAT
>CAUYQG010183861.1:0-40114 GCA_963574415.1 Tarsius wallacei
CACCATCAAGCCTGGCTAATTTTTTTTATTTTTTTGTAGCGACGAGGTCTCGCTATGTTGCCTAGGCTGGTCTTGAACTCCTGGGCTCAAGCATTCCTCCTGCCATGGTCTCCCAAAATGCTGAGATGACAGGCATGAGCCACAGCACCCGGTCCTAAGTTTCACATTAACTTTTTGACTTGGGGAGGAGCTCCTGGGTCAGACAGGGAGGTTCAAATCCATACATGGAGTACATTTTGGGTTATGACTTGTGAGTTTTTTCTACTCAAAGTCAAGTGTTCTTTGAGTCTCCCTGAGACCATGGGGAGAGTTGTCGTGTTTCTTTCACACAGACACATCCCATCCAGCGGCCTTGCAGAGGTTTAAAACCCATGTCTCGCTGGGCATGGTGGCTCATGCCTATAATCCCAGCACTTTGGGAGGCTGAGGCAAGAGGATTGCCTGAGCCCACGGGTTCAAGACCAGCCTGAGCAACATGACAAGACCTCGTCTCTACAATAAATCAAAAAATTAGCCAGGCATGGTGGTCCTGTAGTTCCAGCTACTTGGAAGGCTGAGGTGGAAAGATTGCCTGAGCCCAGCAGCTCGATCCTCTGATGGCCATGAGCATGCCACTGCACTCCAGCCTGTGTGACACAGTAAAACTCAGATTCAAAAAAAAGAAAAAAACCATGTCCCTAAATATTACTGTTAATTTCTGAGTCTAAACTTACCTCTGCCCACCAGGGCCAGTGTAGAATCAGTTTGTGTGCTTACCCTGTGGCTTTCAGGTCTTTTTTCCATTTCTGGCACTGGGAATTTCTCATTCTCTGTGTTCTTACATATAATTACAATGTACTTCTAAGTAGTTATATTGCATCCAGCATTTAAGGGTTTATAGGAGAAGACTGTGTGTTATCTTAGCCCTCTACGTTGTTAGAGCTCAATGTTCAGCACTGAATCCTTAATTTGTTGGCAAACATCTGCGGTTGCTTTTAAGTGAACATGTTTTAATATTAAAGTGATAGTTGCCTGTGTTCAAAGTAGCACTATGTCACGTTTAATTCTTTTATCAAAGTCAATCTTCTTTTATTGAAGTGATAATTCCGAATTAAAGGTAATTTCATGGAAAAAAAAAGACTTTTTTTCATGGAAAAGTCAATCCATCGAGACTTTCATTTGCTTACTTGAAGAACACATAATAAAATGGAGTCAGGACCGACTTCGATTGTTACAGACCAATGAGAAAAAAAATACAAGAAGCAAATGTAGCAAATGAATGATGGACTCAATCCAAGTGGAAGCTTAATGTATAAACGAGTGAAAGTTTTACAAGCAGGGCGAATAGAGACAAGTTGTAGAACTGAGTCATCACCAGCTGCAAAAGACATATTCTCATGAATGAGCGGATGTGTTGCATGCATCCCATTTCTGTACAGAGAAGCTTTTAACAGTTCATGACCATGATGTATAAGAGTAAATGTGCGATGAAAAAAATTTCTCAAAACAGTGTTATTTATTTCAAGAATGTACTGGGGGATACAATATTAAATTGAATGTGTCATTAAAAGAATAGATTAGTCATTTTTAAACCAACCTAGTTCATTTTTTTCTTTCAGCAAAACAACATCTTCTATTTCATTATATACATGCTGATAAATTGATTTTTCATTTTAAATTTTATTTATTTATTTATTTTTATTTATTTTTTTATTTTTTTGAGTTGGAGTCTCACTCTGTCACCCAGACTGTAGTGGCCGCTCCTGGCCACCGCAGCCTTGACCTGCTGGGCTCCAGTGATCCTTCCGCCCCAGCCTTCCAAGTAGCTGGAACTACAGGCGCGCGCTACCACGCCCGGCTCATTTTTTATTTATTGTAGAGATGAGGTCTTGCCAAGTTGCCCAGGCGGGTCTCGAACCCGCGGGTTCAGGCAATCCACTCACCTCGGCCTCCCAAAGTGCTGGGATTACAGGTTGAGCCACCAAGCCCGGCCAATTTTTTAAATTGTAATCTTCTAAAAATCGTTGTGCGTGCAGTTTAATAAAGCTACACGAATCGGAGGTTTGCACCTAATCTTATGTTTGTAACTATTTAAGTCACATTTAAATTAAGACAGTTTAAGTCATCATTAAAGATCCAAGTAAGAGAGAGTGGGATATAAGACTCAGCCGGGTGTGGTGGCTCACACCTGTAATCCCAGCACTTTGGGAGGCTGAGGTGAGAGGATTACCTGAGCCCAGGAGTTTGAGACCAGCCCGGGCACCATGGGGAGACTTTGTCTCTACAATAAATTTAAAAAAAAAAAGAAAGATTTTAGAGTGGGAGACAGAATCCATGCACAACAGCCCTAAATATTCTTTTCTTTCTTTTTTTTTTGTTAGGATCTCACTCTGTCACCTAGGCTAGAGTGTAGTGGCACAATCATGGCTCATCACACCCACCAACTCCTGGGCTCAAGCGATCCTCCCACCTCAGTCTCCTAAGTAGCTGGGACTCCAGGTGTACACCATCACGCCTGGCTAATTTTTAAAATTTTTTTGTAAAGACAGGGTCTTGCTGTGTTGCCTAGGCTAGTCTCAAATTCCTGGGCTCAAGCAATTCTCCCGCCACAGTCTCCCAAAGTGCTGGAATTACAGGCATGAGCCACCATGCCTGGCCTGGATTTTCTATTAGGTTGAACCATGTAAAATTACTATATGATCTTTTAAGATTTTACTTACAAAAATTACAATAATACATAATGGGTATGTAACCTTAAGTTAGAAAATTAACCTCTTTGGGTCTATCCTTTTTTCATCTATAAAATAAAGAAAAATAGTACTGACGTATTGAAAATGATTGTTTATATATGAGGAGGGACCCCCAAAAAACAGGAGGACGGGTCCCTTGTTGTACAGGACTCCCGCACATGTGTCTTCTGGACTCCACTATGGATTTAACAGGATGTAATTAAGAAAATTCCTTTAACTTTGTTCGAGAGAAAAAGCAACAACCACCCTTCATCTCCTAAATGTTGATGAGTCAAGCAGGATGATAATATTTGTCCCATTGTTATCATCCTTTTATTTTATTTAATGTTATGAGTAGAGGGTGGGAATAGGAAGAGGCAACATAGAGTTTTGCACTTATGCAGGGTGATAAATACATTTTGCTTGCGCCTGGGATATTAGGAGTATAAATCACAATGAAAGATGTAAAAATGTTACAGGGGAAGTAGCTGAACGTGGTGGCCTGTGATCCCAGCATTTTGGGAGGCCGAAGTGGGAAGATCGCTTGAGTCCAGGAGTTGAGATCAGCCTAGGCAACATAGTGAGACCTTGCCTCTACTAAAATAAAATAAAATAGTTGGGTATGGCGGCATGCACTCTTAGCTATTCGGGAGGCTGAGGCGGGAGAATCACCTGAGTCCAGGAGTTTGAGGCCACGGTGAGTCGTGATAGCGCCACTGCACTTGAACCTGGGCAACAGAGAGAGACCCCAACTCAAAAAAAAAAAAAGTTGACCGGGTGCGGTGGCTCATGCCTATTATCCCAGCACTTTGGGAGGCTGAGATGAGAGGATTGCCTGAGCCCACGGGTTTGAGACCAGCCTGGTGAGATCTCATCTCTACAATAAATCCAAAAATTAGACAGGCGTGGTGGCGTATGCCTGTAGTTCCAGCTACTTAGAAGGCTGAGGCGGAAAGATCGCCAGAGCCCAGCAGGTCGAGGCTGCGGTGGCCGGGAGCGTGCCACTGCACTCCAGCCTGGGCGACAGAGTGAGACTCCAACTCAAAAAAAAAAAAAATTAGGGAGAAAGAAAAGCAGGAATCCCAAATCGGAAGTGAACTTAGAGAATAAGTTGGGAAGGGGATAGAAAGGCAGGCCAAGAACACAGAAGGAGAAACTAGCAGAGATTCTCTCAGAACAAGAATTCATTGTTCCAGCATTCAGGAAGGGTATACATAGGATGTGGAGGAAAAAAGGAACTCGGGATTTGCTGCACTTCCCCTGGGGGAGAAGAGGTATCCTGGGACCCCCAACCACGAGGCCAGAGGGGAGAGGAGAATTAGCTAGAGGACAGAATTTTCCCCAGAAGAGTAGGGACTCCAGCTCCTCCCCATTTCACCTCAAGCCTCAAAGATGGCCTTGCCATGTTGAGACGTTTCCATTCCTGTTCTTCACCCAGGTCTGGACTAAGCACTTCTAGGCCGTCCATGCCACCCTAGTGAACACCAAGATCAGATCAGTGCTACAAGGTACAAGAAGAACAAGACAAGTTTCTACATAGAAGGACACTTTTATCCAAAATCAGTCAGTTGCAGTGGCTCACTCACATCTGTAATCACAGCACTTTGGGAGGCTGAGGCAGGAGGATCGATTGAGACCCGGAGTTGAAAGCTGCAGTGAACTATAATCATGCCACCGCCCTCTAGCTTGGGCCACTAGGGTGAGACTCTGTTTCTAATAAATACACACAGAATTCTCATACTGTTGATCCTGAACAACATGGGTTTGAACTTCATGGGTCCACTTATACGTGCGTTCACTTTTGTTTTTTGTTTTTTGTTTTGAGTGGGAGTCTCACTCTGTCGTCCAGGTTGGAGTGCAGTGGCACACCCATGGTCAACTGTAGCCTTGGCCCACTGGCCTCAGGTGATCCTTCCACTGCAGCCTTCCAAGTAGCTGGAACTATAGGCATGTACCATCACACCCGGCTAGTTTTTTGATTTATTGTAGAGATGAGATCTTCTCAAGTTGCCCAGGCTGGTCTCGAACCCCTGGGCTCAGGCAATCCTCTGGCCTCTGCCTCCCAAAGTGCTGGGATTACAGGTGTGAGCCACCGCGCCCAGCTTATATGTGAATTTTTTTCAACCAAGCACAGATGGAAAATACAGTATTCCCAGGATATGAAACCCTGGTATACTGGTGTGACTTTTCGTCTATTGGCATTCCACAGGGCAGACTGCTGGACTTGAGTATGTGGGAATTCAGATACTCGTGGGGGTCCTGGAATGGATCCCCCAAGATACTGAGGAAGGACTGTATTATTTTGGATCAGAGAGACTGAAGCTTATGTTTGCACTATCGCTACCTAGCAGACTAAACTAATTTTTAATAATAAGGACTTTAAGCAACTGACCTATCTTTAGGATATAAATTTGGTTGGCAAAATGAAGATAATAAGTGTGTGCTCAATAAGAAAACCAAAATGCAGAGATAAGAAGTCACCAGACAGCTCCCAGCACTTTGGGAGGTGGAGGTGAAAGGATTGGCTGAGCCTAGGGTTTGAGACCAGCCTGGGCAACTTGGCAAGACCTCATCTCTACAATAAATCAAAAAATTAGCTGAGCGTGGTGGTGTGTGCCTGTGGTTCCAGCTACTTGGAAGGCTGAAGCAGAAGGATCTCCTGAGCCCAGCAGGTTGAGGCTGCAGTGGCCGTGAGTGTGCCACTGCACTCCAGCCTGGGCGACAGAGTGAGACTCCAACTCAAAAGAAGAAGAAGAAGAAAAAGCCACCAGGCAAGATTCCTAAAAAGTGGGAGCCGGGCACGGTGGCTCCTGCTTGTACTCACAACTACTCTAAGAGGCTGAGGCAGGAGGATCGCTCGAGTACAGGAGGTCAAGGCTGCCATGAGCTATGATTGAGTCACTGTACTCCAGCCTGGGTGACAGAGTGAAACCCTATCTTTAAATAAATAAATTTGAAAAAAAATTCCGAGAAAAAGAATGAATATAAAGCACAAGAATTTGAGGTTAAAAAAAAATTGTAAGTCTACATGCATGTGTAGATATTAAATATCTATATATAAATACATGGACACATATGCAAATTGTGTATGGTCTTTGACTTAAAATTAGACTTAGAGGCCCAGTGCAGTGGCTCACATCTGTAATCCCAGCACTTTGGGAGGCAGAGGTGAGAGGATTGCCTGAGCCCAGGGGTTCGAGGGTTCAAGACCAGCCTGGGCAACATGACAAGACCTCATCTCTACAATAAATTTTTTAAAAAATTAGCCGAGCATGGTGGTGTTCACCTGTAGTCCCAGCTACTTGGAAGGCTGAGGCAGAAGGATGGCCTGAGTCCAGCAGGTCAGGGCTATGGTGAGCAGTGTGTGTGCCACTGTACTCCAGCCTGGGCAACAGAATGAGACTCTCACTGGAAAAAGAAAAGAAAAGAAAAGAAAAAGTAGACACAGAGACAAAGAAAATACTTGCAAAAACACGATGAAAGGAACAGAAAGATCATAAGGTCACATGAAACTGACCACTCATTTTCAGACAGCATCGGTGTACAATTACATTAGTGGCCAGGGTGATACCAGATTGTAATCTAAAGCCTTGAGTATGAGGATAATAATAATAATTTCTCAAGTACCAGCCTCAGGTAGCCATAAGGATTAGGTAGCATAAAATGGGAAGTTTTCACAAGGGGCTACTAGCGACGTAAATCACGTTTACCATGGGAAGATGACTACTGTTTGTGATGTTACCAGTTTTGTTTGTTTGTTTGTTTTTTGTTTGTTTTTTGTTTTTTGAGTTGGCATCTCACTCCGTCGCCCAGACTGGAGTGCAGTGGCCACTCCCGGCCACCGCAGCCTCGACCTGCTGGGCTCCGGCGATCCTTCCGCCTCAGCCTTCCGAGTAGCCGGAACTACAGGCGCGCGCTACCACGCCCGGCTAATTTTTTTGATTTATTGTAGAGATGAGGTGTCGCCTGCCCAGGCGGGTCTCGAACCCGCGGGCTCGGGCAATTCACTCACCTCAGCCTCCCAAGGCGCGGGATTACAGGTTGAGCCACCGAGCCGGGCTACGCTCATTTTTTTTAAAGACTGTGGTAAGAACGTTTAACATGAGATCTACCCTCTTAAAAAATGTTTGTGTGTGCAGTGTAGTATATTAACCATAGGTAGAGCTAGAATGTAATCATCTTAACTGAAACTTTATAAGCAACTTTCCGTTTCCCCCTTGCTCAAGCTTCTGGCAACCACCACTTGGCTCTCTGTTGGTTTGTGTTTGACTGCTCTGTGTATCTCATGTAACTGAAATCATACAGTATCTGAACTTCTGTGATGGGCCTATTTCACTTAGTGTAATGTTCTCCAGATTCATCTTTGTTTTGCATGTGGCAGGATTTCCTTCCTTTTAAAGGCTAAGTAATAGTCCATTGTATTTAGATACCACAGTTTCTTTATTCATCTGTTTATGGGCAGTTAGATTGTTTCCACACCTGCTTTCATTTTCACTAATTAAAAGTGTCCCCTGGATTTCCTGGTTTTTTGTTTGTTTTTTACAAATTCCAGATTCTGTTTCTTAGAGCTCTTCATTTTGGTCACCCACAACAAGAAGCAATGCTCCTACAGTTAACGCAGAAAAAAATAGCTTTAAAAATGGAAGAAGAGAAAAATAACAGAAGAAGAGCTTGGAGGGAAGGGCCTGTCTTAGGATGTAAGTGACATGTCACTGGAGCAGCCGATAGATGTCAGCGCCAGCCTCTCATACTCCAGCTGACAGGCAGATGTGTCAGCTGAACTGTGTGGTCAGTGACTGCCCTCTCACCAGCAGGGATTTTTTTCAGGCTCCAAGATCCAGCTTCTCTCTGAAGTCTTCCCTGACCACCCTGGACCACGCTGTGTTGCCTGGAAACTCTACAGCAGTGAATGCCTGCATGATTTATATGGCACTTAGCCTATGCAGCGTGGATTATTCTCTATGTTTTTATAGCTCTCTCTGGCCTCCTCTCCTTGACCAAGGACATCTTGAAAGGTGAGAACACCATGAAAATGGAGACCATGGTTTTTGTATCCATGAATTCACGGCTCTAAACACTGTCTTGCAAGGAGGGGATGCTCTGCACCTATCCAGGGCAAGCCAGGCACCGTATTTTGAAGCTTCTGGTTACCTGTTGTCTGTACTTTGGCTTCCCAGAATTTAATGCTTGAATTTCATTGTCCACCTCTGAAATTGCAAGAACACCTAACTCTAAAATGAGTTAAAATGCCAAATTCTCTCAAGCATAGAGAACTTATTTGAATCAAAATTAAGAAAAAAAATAAAAGAAATGGGAGGCCGAGGTGAATGGATTGCCTGAGCCCGCGGGTTCGAGACCCGCCTGGGCAACTTGGCGAGACCTCATCTCTACAATAAATCAAAAAATCAGCCAGGCATGGTAGCGCGCACCTGTAGTTCCAGCTCCTTGGAAGGCTGAGACAGAAGGATCGCCGGAGCCCAGCAGGTCGAGGCTGCGGAGGCCGGGAGCATGCCACTGCACTCCAGTCTGGGCGACAGAGTGAGACTCCAACTCAAAAAAAAAAAAAAAAAAAAGAAAAGAAAAGAAAAGAAAGAAAGCATTCTTATCAACTACAGGTGATGCCTACAAAAGTCTCACTGCTAACCTGAAGTTCTCTTAGACATCTACAGCTAGGTTTGGATTCCTGGTCCTAGCTCTATTCTGGGCCTTTTCCATCCTAGCAGTTTTCTGCCAGTGACTGAGTCCTCCCTCACTCTTTGTCAGGATACCCACTCTGCTTCCCTCCCTGATCATGATCAGTTCCAGGCCATACTGGGCTAATTGGCTTATCATCACAGGGCTCCCATATACATCACACATCGTAGGGTTCTCAGTATTTCTGTACATCATCTGCTCAAAATTCCTTTCTTAAACTAAGGTTCCTAAAGAATCTAAGAGCTCTGCTGGTGTTTCTCTTGCTGCAGTTGTTTCTCTTTCTGTTGGTGCCATGCAGACATCTGCAAATGTAAGGGATGTGGGAGACACCCTCTTTTCAGTGAAAAAAGGGTTCTGCTAATGCCCTATCAGAAAGGCCTACCCTGTGCATTAGTGGGACTTGCCTACAAAACCTCATCATGTCTGTAATGAGAGGGGTTTTGTCAGTTTCCTTTTTGTTTAGAGAGGAGGAAAAAAACAAAGCAAGACAGAACAAACCAAAAACTCCACTGCAAACCTTATAGCTTGAAAATACTCAAATCTAGAACAACCTTTCACCCACTACCCACAAAGCCCTTTTTTCCTGTGTTTTTTCATGCTGTATCAGATGCTCATCTAGTTGTAGCTGGCTTACTCCTCTGCTATCATTTAACTGGTTGATAACCTACATGTGGACTCTCTTGGAATCCAGTCCAAGTCTGAGTGTGGTTATTAAAGTTTTCAGCTCCTTCTCGGGAGGAAGTGGTTAGAACTTGAGAAAACAAAGGATCAGCTTTGAGAAGTTGCTGGGATTGGTGGAGAAATTCCCTTGCAAAGAGTCAACAGAGAAGCTTAATTTTTTTAACAGAGTTGGAGAAGGAGGGAAGATGGAACGGGAAGCAGAGATTGCCATGTGTGCTGGTGGCTTTGGGGAGCGCCCTCCAGCCACCTGAATTTCATCCTCTGGACCCACAGGACACCCCTCATTCTCTTTTGGATCAATGTCAGGAGATGCTTACAGCAGCTCTGCTATGATTGGCTCTAATCCTTAACTTTGCACCTGTGCGTGACTTACTTCCTCTATGGGGTAAACACAGAAGTACTGAACTAGCTTCTGCTGGTTGACTGAATTCGAAATTAGACTCTGGAGCTGCTCAATGCACAGTATCTGGTAACTGTGGTTTAGGGAAGATGGTTGGGGCAGAACTGAGCCCTATTTTTGCCAATATTGTACCAAAGTGTGATATAATATACCACTAGGTGCATAACAACATTAAAAGTGAGTTTTTAATCTGGGAATGCAAGCTGATAGCAGCCTGTCTGGGGAGCTCCGTGTAATGAGTAAATTGTCTCCAACAGGGAGTCTCAATGACTGATAGGTGAAAAGCTGTGCCATGGTTTAGAACTATTAGGCTCACACACAAAAGAGGGTGGAGTGACAGTGTGGTGACCTACTAGTGCTGTCTGTGGGGTTAATGGCAAGCTTTCTTGCTGCTAGTGGTCTATAAAGAGAACAAAGACAAGGGAAATGGTGCAGGAGAAAATCAATAGTATTAACAGAGTCATGGTAATAAATGCAATCGTTTATTTCTGGGATAGTTTTTATTGAACTGGTTATGAACTTGATATCTTTACTTTTTAGTTTATAAGTTGAAGAGATTGAGAATTTGGGGGAAAATCAACTTTCTGGTAGATACAGAAGCCATGTCAGGTTGATTAAAGCCAGAGATTTCACAATCTTTGAAAAAGAAAACTCAGAAATGAAAGTATATCATAAGAAGGAGGCCGTGGGAATGCTGGGGGATAAAGTGTGGTCTTTGACGTCAGAAAGACTTGCTTTTGAATCCTGGTTTGGCCTGTTATTAGCTGTGGAACCACTGGCCAATTTCTTCATGTGCAAAATAGTATCTCCCTAGCCTGGGTTACCATAAGACTCAGATACATCATGCATATTTGTAAAGGGCCTGATATGGTAGGAAACAGTTACTTATCAAGCCATGGCTATGGTTTGCTGATGCCATCATTATCTTGGCAATTTCATACTTCATTATAGCCTCTCCGTCCAGTGACCTCTGAAACAATGACCAAGAAAGAGGTGTGTGGTATATGTTACCTTTTCCATCTATTGACTAACAATAGTTGCATTAATATCCAAAATTTCAGGAAAGCGCTTGAATCTCCAAGAGATGCAGAAAGTTCTTACAAAAGATAACAAGCCCTGGGAATACCCAAGAACATGTGATAGGGTCATATGTCATGGACACTGAAGAAAAGAATACTAGGGTAGATGGAAGGAGAAATGAGTCCACATTTATACTTTTTATCCAAAATAAGTTTCAAATAGCTATTTTTTAAAAATCTAGAAGACAATGAATAATATATTGATTTTTGTGTGTAGCCTTTTAAATGGTCCAGTGCGTATAAGTTTACTTTTTCTTATTTGGCAGGGAGGAATTAGTATATACCATCGTTGAGGCATACGTGCTTAAATACATTCTTTTTGTAATTCAGTGATCTATGGCATTTTATCCACATCATATAGATGAAGAGATTGAGAACAAAATATTTAATACAGACTCAAGTTGCACAGCTGGAAAGAGGATGTAGTTACACTCCAGTTTCAAGATCTTCCTACTGCCTCATGGCAGAGAGAGGATATCGGTACCTCCAAAACCTTCCTTGAACCTCCTTCTCTGAAGCCCAGTGAGTGCTCTTCCTCCAGAATCTGGCAGCAGTGAGGCCTCCTCTATCAGCCCACATAACTCATTGCACTGTGCCTCTCTGTTTCATAGTCTTTATCTTTAATGCAGACTTCCAAATTGCAAAAGCTGTGTCCTCTCTCCTCTCTCCCTCCAGGACCTTAGTAGGAGTTGCTGGACATAGTAGGTACCTGGGAAGATTGCTTGAATGGATGTTGGAAGATAGCACTCAGGTGTCCATCTTCTGGTTCTTTCCTTTGAGTGACAATGGGTCTCAGAAGCCTCGTCTATTCAAAGTTGTTTTTTTAACTTTTAAATTTTTTATTTTAAAGATGTGGGGTACAATTCAGGGTTAGGTATACAAATATTCATTATGTGGGTACCTTTGTTGATGAGGTGTGCCTCCCCCTCCCCTGGCAGTTTCCCTCAACTGCCAATCCCAACCCCCTCATATTCATCCCAACCCAACCTTCTTTACCTGGTCCATGGGTCTCTTTTCATCAAGTCTAATGTACTACCCCTGTGGTCTCCTAGAATCCTCTGCTCAAACTACTCTGTCCAAGGTACGGCTGCCTTCACAAGCTGTCACAGCTCACTTATGGCTCCAGACGCTTGGCTGTATCTGTTCATCTCCCAGGAAACCACCACCTCAGACACCCTCCAATCACTTCTCTCCCTAGGGCTGAAGCTATGTTAGTCCATACAGGCATCCAAGGTTTGCCACAAGGATGAGGTGAGAAAGGCACATAGTAAATATCTGGATGTCTTTGACTGGACAGAGCTGCTGCTTGGGAAGGCCTGTCTCAATCGTTCATTCACCCAACCATCCATTAACTCATTCATCCATTCATCCAACTACAGCCATTTATTTTTCAGTTTTTTACTATTTTAGCTTTTTGTATGTTCATTTTATTTTAAACAATCCCTCTTTTACTATCTGTACATTATAGTACTTGAGCTTTCAGATTGTCAGCCTGCTACAAGGATAAGTACAGGAACAGAACAGTGGAGATTTCAGCCCCACTTCTGCTGCTTATTGGCTATGGGACACCTAACTCTGAGGCTTTTTCCCTCACTTCTGCAATAAGGCTAAAGATATATCTACATTTATTAAAGTGCAATGTTTATTTTTATTTTATTGTATTCTTTTAGAGTTGTGGGGTACATATGAGGATTTGCTACCTAAGTAAATTGTGTACAGGTGAGGTTTGTGCTACTAGCAAGCCTTCTGTCCCTGGTTGTGGACATGGTACCTAATGGGTATCCCCCCACTAACAGTGCCAGGCTTCCATTGTTCTTGCCTTTGTGTTTGTGTGCCCAATGTTAAGACCCACTTATGAGTGAGAACATGCAGTATTCAGTTTTTTGTTTCTGTGATAGTCACTTAGAATATTGATCTCCATCCAGCTGCATCCATGTTGCTGCAAAGGACATGATTTTGTTCTTCTTTATGGCTGCATAGTATTCTATCACCTGTATGTACCACATTTTCTTTATTTAGTCTACTTTTGAAGGGCATCTGGGTTGGTTCCATGTTTTTGCTATTGTGAATATTCTGCAGTAAACATAAATGTGCAAGTGTCTCTTTGGTAGAGTGATTTATAATGCTCTGGGTGTTTTTCCAGAAGTGGATTACTGGATCATTTGAGAAAATGCCACACTGCTTTTCACAGAGGTTAAGCTAGCTTACATTCCCACCAACAGTGTATAAGCCTTCCCTTTTCTCCGCAGCCTCACTGATACCTCTTGTTTTTTGACTTTTTATTGATAGTCATCCTGACCAGTGTGAGGTGGTTTTGATTTGCATTTATCTGATGAACAGTGGAGCTGAGCATTTTTTCATATGTTTGTTGTCTGCTTGAATATCGTCCATTGAGAAGTGTCTGTTCATGTCCTTTGCCCACTTTATGATGGGGTTATTTGTTTTTTTCCTTCAATTCGTTCAAGTTCCTTATAGATCCGGGATGTTAAGTCTTTGTTGGATGCATGGC
Organism: Tarsius wallacei; assembly: GCA_963574415.1. Lineage (NCBI taxonomy): Eukaryota > Metazoa > Chordata > Mammalia > Primates > Tarsiidae > Tarsius > Tarsius wallacei. Next base: position 13,072 of record CAUYQG010183861.1, read on the forward strand.
TTGCAAATACTTTTTCCCATTGTGTGGGTTGTGCCTTTACTCTCTTGATGGTTTCTTTTGCTGCAATGCACAACTTTGATGCAGGTGCTGTGAGAAGGCTGTGTGTGGAGGTGAGTCACTAAGGCAGAGACAGTGACCCACTGACCTCCCAACATCCTCCACACCACAGCATGCACGGTGACACTAGTGATACGGCAAATATGCCATTTATTTGTGGAAAGTGGACCTCCAAAAGAAAGAGAGATGCTTCTGTTGACGACAGAATGGAACAAAAGGTGGAGATGTGTGAGAAAATGATGGCTCTCTGCAAGCAAACAGATATTCAGGGGGGAAATTTTGTACTAGAGTGGAATTTGTCAATTTGGTTTCTTCCCCCCTTAGGGCAAATCCCTCACAAATGTCAAGACACTACTAAAAATGAACAATGAAGAAAAGATAGAGAATACAAAAGTGTGAAAAGCATGGGAAAGTTTAATTTGTTCCTTTGTGTTGAAAGATTAATTTCTTAGTGCCAAGGTTGATGTTTCTCCTCTTTTGCATGTTTGTCATTAGTATTCTGCGTGAAAAGTTAAACACTTGAAACGGATAAAGATTACCTGCCAATGCTTTCCCCATGAATCAGATTGAAAATGCAAACTGTGACACAAGGCAGAGACGTTTATTTTATTTAGTAGGGAACCGGGAGAGGAAATTGCTCGGTTTCTGCACTGTAGCCCCAGGCGCTGGGAGGTGACACTGGCATATCCCTTGGCCTTCTCACTGCCCCACTTCCACGTGCGTCCTCCCCTTCCTGCTTACTTCTCTCCTGTCCCTTCCCTTTTTTAAGTGTGCCCCATATCATGGCACCCCTTTTGAACTCCCCAAAGCCTCTGTCTGGAGCAGCAGGCAGAGCCTTACTTATTGTGATTGACTGGATTTAGTGTCATTCTGCTCTGGAGACGAGAGTGCTTGGGGTTCAATTATCAAGCTTTGTAACACAACAGCTGTGTGACTTTCAGCAAGTTGCTAAATCCCTCTGGATCTAGTTATTGATTATTATTTTTATATAAAATGCAGCTATAACTACCTGTTGGCCTATCCGGTCAGCTAACTACAACCCCCTCCGCGGCTCCCCTCCCTCTGCCTACCTGGAGTTAATGTCAAGCAGGGTATTTCTCTTTCACTTTTTGAAGACAACAAGCCTATTAGGAGTGCTAACACCTTAAATGGAGCAGCAGCGGTGGACCAAGTACAGCTTCTGACTCACAGCAGGTAGATGCCCAGTGGGAGGCAGCGCTACTGTTCCTGAGTATTGTTCTGTCCCCAGAGCAGGAGAGTTTTGAGGACTCTAATCCATTCCGCTCCACTCTGCAATCTTCCTCCTGAAGTTATTTGACTGCTCTAGGCTCCTCTCCCATGCCTGGCATACTTTGCCTTCTCTCCTATTCCTTGACCTCAGAGGGCTACATCTGGAGGGCTGGCAGGGAGATGAGAAGGTGCATTTGCTTTTTGGATGGAGGTTCAGTTCTGGAGAAACTGTGGGGTGGACCATCCTTCCAGGCTTTGCTTTGCAGGTGGCAGGCCAAGGAGGCTGACAGATTCATCTTTGGAATGAACAGGCCTTCCTTGTATCTTTTTTCTGGTATCAGAATGAGTTAGGACTACCCTGGATTTTAAAAGCCTCCGCTCCCTGGCCCTGTTTGCTTCTACAAGCCTCTGACTCTCATCGAATGCTCCTATACATGCCCCTCCAAGCAGGGGAGTCGCTTCCTAGTTCTTCCCACCTCCCTACTCCTGTGGGGCCTTCAAGCCTTGCTCCATGACCATCACCTTTCTGGAGTGACCTTGTGATGCTTCAGTTCCATTTTCAACTTCTTAGCCCAACCCATGAACCTTCCCATGTTGCTTCATAGTCTTCTACTTATCATTCACTCTGAGGCTTGACCTCTGGCAGGGGCTGTTTTCGGTGCTGGAGAAGAAAGGAACATGGTCCCTAGAGGCAGAGAACTCACATTTCAGGCTGTATCTTTTATATATTCTCTACCTTTGTCTCAGTAGCAAGCACAGGCCTTGACATCTAGGAGTATGTAGGAAGTGTGGGTGCCATTCAAATGGCTGTAGCCATAGATAATATCCTCACTTCCACCCCAGGACCTTTAGACATGCTTCTCCCTCTGCCTGGGTAAATCTTTCCCCTCCTTTGGATTATTAATCTCCATTAGGTCTTACCTGAAATGTTACTTCTCCATGGAAACCTTTGATTGCTGGATGCTACATGAGTCATTTTTATAAGCACTTGTGGCTTCTTGTACTCTTCTGTCTGCATTTATTACACTTTTTACTGATCTACTTATATGATGATTTAAATAGTTTATGTCTCCTTCTCAAGATTGTAAGCTCTGTGATCCAGGGTGATTTCATTTGTTCAGCACTCTATGCCCAGTACCTGGCACAGTGGCAAGCCTACTATGTTGTTACTTGATTAATTCATATCAAATAAATGACTGACAAACTGAAAGCCCAAGTATTATAATGTATAGACAGTAAAAGAGGGATTGATTAAAATAAAATGAACACCCAAAAAGCTAAAAAAGTAAAAAACTGAAAAATAAATGGCTGCAGTTAGATGACTGGATGAATGAATTAATGAATGGTTGGATGAGTGAATGATTGAGACAGGCCTTCCCAAGCAACAACTCTGTTCATTCAAAGACATCCAGATATTTACTATGTGCCTTTCTCTCCCTCTCCAACCTCTGGCTGGTGTTTTTCCCCTCTAATCTTCTTTCATCCCTGGATCGATCCCTCCTTCTTGATTGTTTGCATCCATAGGTACAACCTGGTGCTTGTGCTGAGTGGTACATGATGAGTTTGTGTTTTTAGTGTAGGATTTTTCTGTCTGCTGGCTTTTAGCCCACCTGTGCTGGGGAGTCTTCTCTCAGCACAGTGATGCTATGCAGCTCTGCTGGTAGCACTGCTCAGAAGGTGTTTGTGGGCAGGACACAGCTGTGGGTAATGGGAGGTTACATCCTACTGAGTCAGCCTATTGGTGTTCTCCTTGCCTTTCTTGTAGCAAATTGGATGCATGTACATCTCCCATATGCCCTCCTGAGAGGAACTGACACATGCTTGCAGCATCACTACCCTGTGCTGGTGACCAAAAGATTGAGAAGTATGTACATGAGGCCAAGACAGAGGGTGTGACCGTATTAAATAAATAAGTGTAGGCTTCTTTCTTACCAGCCCGGGAAAGTGGACGAAGTTCTGGGCAGAGAAGGGATGATGAAGTTCTTGTTCAGCAAAGCCCTTAGGCAGCTGTGGGGACTCTGTCAAGTTCTTTAAAGTCTGTGGGGCTTTACTAGGTGAGGAATAAGGGTGTACATGGATATGCATGTATTTACATGTATTATAACCACCTGACAAAATCTAATTTCCTGCAGTACCTGAAGGTCTGCTGAAGTCTGTTGGAAACCAAGTTCTTGGACAACTGCAACAGAATGTTCTGCTGTTTTTAACTTTATTTTGCCTAAGTCACAAGTTCAAGGAGATGGTATTTGAGGGTCCTCTGATATACTGCATAGCGTAAGACACATTGACATAGGATACAACCTATTGCTGAACTTGAGCGAATTTCCAAATCACAAATTCTAAGGAGGGTTTGAGGGAAGCTTACAGGCATTCCTCCCAGCAGAGACTCAAATCCCCTTTTCACCATCTGCAACCAGCTTTTTCTACTCCTGCTTACCCATTTTCAGCAACAGGGAATACAGTACCCTCCTAAGGAGGCCTACTTGCTCTTTGAATTGGGACTCAACCAACCTGGGTGTGAGTTTGTGAACTGAATGTGCGTGTGTGTGTGTGTGTGTGTGTGTGAGAATGTAAATATGGTGTTCACACAGCATGTGTAATCCATGAGTTTATGTTCACTGTGTACATCTGAATCTCCCAACCATTTACCTGTCCAAAATTTCCAAAGAGAAATAGAACTTTTCTAGGATAGTCAGATATTTTCGATTCTTGCAGGCTCCCTCCACCAGTACAGTTAATTGAGGGTTGATTTTGTTTGCAGATGCTACGCATTATTCATCCAGGGTCTCTGCGGATACCTCATTTCCTGCCTTAGGAAAGAAATCAACAAACAGATGGATGTCATTGCTGTTGCATTGTTGTGCTGAAAGAAAGATGGTGGATTGGACAATGTGTTCCCCTGTTTGCACAAGGAGGTTTTCCTGCCAGCAACTGGAAAATCTTACTGTTTCACAGTAGCACTCTTTTTGATCAGCCTGAGACCCACTTACTTTCCTCGTTACATATACGCAGGCAGGGCTGTGGAATAAGCTGATATTTGACCATGCTATGGACATTGTTCCAAGGCTTCTGCTCATAGTCCTACCCTTCTGGGGCCCATCCTCACCTAGAAGCAGGGAGAAACTGGTGGGGCTGTGGATACCTTCTCACCTTTCATGAGAATCCAAGTCCTTTTGTGGCAACCTACTATGGCCAGAGAGCTGACACAAATAATTATTTGTGGCTAGGCGCTGGGGTCCATCCGGTGAGCCTCAGGTGTCATTTTTTATATAGCTGCTCTCAACATTCTTGCTAGAGCTCTGCCTTCTCTTCTGCCTCTCTCTCCACTGCTGCTCCCAGAATCTCACACAAGCTTAGGTAAATACAGGCTCAATAAAACTATGTGTAGAAATGGAAAACTTGATTTCTGTAGACTCCTGAGGATATGTAGCCTTAGAGAAGATTTTGAATTAGGTTCTTCTGGATAACAAAGTTGTGTATTCACCAGGTTTTATGCTTTAGCTCTTAATACAAGTCCTTGATCAACCATGTTGCACAGAACCATCTAGAGTGCAGATCATTTGGGGCAAAACTCAAGATCGCCTCCAGATAGGTGTTGATCTGTTAGTGAGCAGTATGACATATTTAGACACATGTATTCAGCCAACTACAAGTGTCTCATGGAGTTTCTTTTCTACCTAATTTATAAGAATATAATCATAGACTTTTCTGCTTTCCTTAAAAACATATTGTGCCAATGGCAGGAATGACAAATGGATTTCCTCTGGTGTGAAAACATCAGCAGATTAGGTGTGGTCCCTCTGAAGTGCTGTCTTGAGAAAAATGTGGAGGTTGTATCATTGTTCAGTGACAGTGAATGCTGGGTTGATTAGTAATGTCTGCTATGGGAGTGGGATAGCAGAGTTGTGGTGTGTGTGCTTTAGTGCATGGAACACAGACAGGCTCTGGAGCTGGATTTCGTCAATTCAAATCCTAACTTTAATGCTTTCCATAGTTGTGTAATAGTAGGGGAATTTCTTAAACCCTTTTGCCCCAATAACTTCATCTGTAAGTTGAGAATGTTGATAGTACCTACCTCTGGAAATTTTGTGTGGATTGAATCATCTAATATGTGCATAGTGCTTAGAATGAATACCAGCACGTAAATGCAACATAAGTATTTGCTCTGATTGTAACTATTAGTACATAACCCTGACCTTCAATCCAATGATGAAATTAAATTTCAGCTGGTTTATTTGTCATCAATAGTCTATTTTGGGTCCACAGGCTTACCATTTTCTTTTCTAAGTGCTTATGAGTCATCTCCTTAAGAAGTTTTCTACAATTTCCCTGAGCATCACTGTGCATCTCACAGACATATATTTTTGGATCCATTCTCCCTCAATTCTTGAAAAGCAAGGCTTTTGTCTTTGCCTAATCTTTCAGGCATTTCGTTCATTTTGTTACTCCACAGCTGGCTTTCACAGATCTTGGGACACATTTGAGTAGTCATTGTGTATCACACACAGTTCTAAGAGCTTCTCATTCATTATCTTGTTTGTTCCTCACGGCAGCCTTTTTAGATCGGCACTGAGATCATCCCCATTTTATAAATGAGGACTCTAAAGTTTAGAGAGTGTACATAACTTGCCTGAGATTTCTCAGCTGGCAGATGGCAGAGCCTGAATTTGAACCCAGGTCATTGCTTACATGAAAGGGAGTTTGAAGACTTTTAATCTTGTGGAGAAGATTTTGGGGAAGAGGATGACAGCTGATATCTGAGATAGTATTTGGGTTCCAGGGTGAAGTTGTGGCTCAGAAACCAGTGTCTTGAGACCAAGCAGACTGGAGTTGTGATATGTCCATTGCGCCTTTGTTAAATTTAAGGGGGAAGAAGGAAGAAGATTCTGATATTGGAGTAAGTTTCCCTAGTAGGTCAAGAAACAGGTTACTAAGATTAGGATGGAGTCCAGGTGGAGGTATGGGTCCAGCATCAAGAAAATGAGCTGATTAAAGGTTAAGCATGTGAATCGAAACCATTCTTCTTCATTAATTTATATTTTTAAGACCATAGTTACATTTATAACACCCCTGCCTTATTAGCTGTTTCTCAGCTTCTTGAATTAGAAGCATCTAGCTTCTACTTCCTAGCATCTTTCTTTTGGAATGAGTACATCCTTCTACTCATCCATCCATCATTTATCCAGCCATCCATCCATCCAGCCATCCATCCTTTCATTCATTCAGCCATCCCTGAGCTAAGTTGTTGTGTTGTGGATAAAGAGGTAAATAAGATAGAACTCTGTTTCTGAGGAAGTCAAAGCAGGGAAATAAAAAAGTAAACACACTTAAACAGTAAGAGTGAGGCTTACATGGAGATACGTGTTAGATTCTTTGGGGCCTCCAAAAGGGACAGATGCACCTAACCAAGCCTGAAATGAGAGAGGAATGTCACAGAAGACTTTTCAGAGGAGGTGAATTTTGAGCTAACCAGGTGAGATATGTCATTTGTAGCATGAAAGGAGTTGAGATGAGGCATTTGGGGCAGAGGAAGCAGCAGATACCAAGGCAGGGAGATATGGTAGTGTCTGGAACATGTGATAACCCTTACAATGTCAGCATGGGTACAGTATAAATTGCAGGAGTGGCAATACCATGGGACAAGACTCAGGCCACATTCCTATGGATCTTGTAGTCCAGATTAAGCAGTGTGAATTTTAAGGAGCTTGGAGCCACTGATCTCTGCAGGCTGAATGGAAGGCTGAAGGTAGGAGAGCTTGGCATCTCATCAGCCCTTCATTACGCCGTGACATCTCTAACACACTGGCTTCTTTTGTGGCCCATTATTCTTCCCCCCTAAAAAGACCAGATGCAAACATAATCACTTGGTTAAAATAAGATTTAGAACACTTTTTTAAAATCACAGAATAGATGGTACTATCATAAAAGTCTTTGTCCCACAGGCAACATTTTCTATTAACAGTAGAAGATTTAACAGATGTCCATTATCTGAGAATCGGATTTGTTCTGATAATGGCCAAACAATGAGTTCCAGACACAGTTTGTAATCCAGAGTCTCCTTTATTCTTGTGCAGAACACATAAATCAAGCTTGACTTTTATGTGTCACCTGGACACACCATAACTTGTTGAGGGAGGCATTTTTTCTGAAAGTCTTGTATTTTTAATCTAGAATCCAGCTGAGCCACAATCTCCCACCCCCACCGCATTCCACATTTATGGCCACCAAGTCTACACTGACACTTAAGGTCATGTGAACCGACCTTCACAGAATTATAACTGCAGAAGAAGAAAGGAAGGTGTCTCTTCATGGCAGCTGTCAGGCCACCCCTGCCTCCCCCCAGCTCAAAGTCCGTCCACCCCCATGTCTCTGAGACTCCTGAGAGACCTTCAATACTGGACTGACTTGACCTGCACAATGGTTGTGGTGATGTCATGCATGCATCTTCCTGGATCTCTCCCTGGCCCCTCCGAGACAGGCCTTTTAAGCTTACAGTAGGATGTCTGAGGTAAAACCTGCAAACAGAATTTCATGGTTCTTGTCCTGTTTTGCTATTTTCTCCATTAAAAAAAATTTTTAATTGAATAATATCAATTTATTTCACTGAATAAGGTAAGTATTTCACATTTGTTAAACACTTTATACTTTGTTCCAAGTTAAGTGGCTTATACAAAAAATTCAAATAATAAAATTAAAAATGAATCAGTGGAGACAAAACAAAAAATAGCATGGATGTTAATGTGTAACTAAAAGTAGATACTCAAAACCCATTGAGTCCTTTGGTTCATGTCCCAGCTTCCTGAAGACCAGTGAACTTAGAGGCTGTTCATGTAGCTGGAACTCAATTAAACAAGCGCTGAGCCCTGGTTTCCACTCACCCCTCCTACCTTGTATTTCACTTGCTCATATCTCTTGGGATTCTGTCACAGGGCTTGTTTTATGTGTTTGGACTTGCAAATGCTTCAGAAATCAAACTTAGTTCTTCTGTTGCCTTGGGATTAACCTCTGACTTTTCTTCTTGGCCAAGGGTTGGTTCTTGGATTGTGTGGCTTCTGAGTGCCCCGACTGAACACCAAGGATGGCTCCCCTCAGAGCAGACTTTGAGTCTGTGCCCCAACTCTGCTTCTCCAGCAGGGCACTGGTCCCAGGGAAGCCCTTCTGTTCTGCCCAGTGGAGAAAAGAGCCTACTGTCTCAGCTGGCTCTAAATATCCAAGGCACTGAAGAAGTAAAGCCTTGAGTTTTTTAAGGTGCTTCATTTTAGTGGTCTTTGTTTTTAATTTTTTTATATTGATCAGTCTGCTTTGTCCAAGATTATTGAGAAAACAAGGACATTTTCAATGGATGAACAAATGCAAGTAAAGTGCTTAGTGGTGTTCAGCATATGTCAGGTGATACAGATAGAAGCAAGACAAAGTCATGACACCTTTGCTTTGGGAGTCTACATCCTGTGGGAGACACAACACTGACAGAAAATAATTAAGCAACAGTGAATTCTCATGGGAGGAGTGGGCTTCACCAGCCAGGGAAAACTTCCTGGAGGAGATGAGGCTGAATGTGATCCTTGAAGGACAGAGCAAACTTAGTTCAGAAAGAAGTTACTGAAGTGAGAAATCAAGACTCAGAAGCAGCAGGACAAAATAAGGGCAAGAAAGACAGTTGGGGTGGGGGCAAGAGGAGGTACTTGCCAGGCAGATGAGACAGCTTTGTGGTAGGAAGCTAGAGGCCCTTGAATGCCAAGTCTGGAAGTTGGAACCTGTTCCTGACAGTGGGGAACACTGAATGTATGCAGGTTGGCAATGGTGGAAGAATTCTGAGGAATGCTGGGCTCCTCTGACAGTGTGGTGGAGTGGCCAAACATGACTCTGGGCAAGTTGTTGGCCTCCAAGAGCCAGTCACCATCTCTTGATTTTAAACGTGGGATAATAACCCCGATCTCTTGAAACTGTTGTAAGGATTGCCGTGAACAAACACAGAGCACAGTGCCTATTGGGTAATCAGTGCTTGGTAAACATGAGGTGCCCAACAGTGTGAGGTAAACCACACAGAGCAGCTGGAGGAAGGAAGAGATAACTCAGGGAACCACAAGGCCACGTGGAAGAGCATGCCTTTTGTGATACCACCTGACCAGACTCTTGAGCTTTAAAAAGGCAGTGTGAAATTCAGAGACAAAAGATAGCTGTCTTCTTGGAAATAGACTGTACCCATTTCCTGACTGTACCCATCAGATCACTGGCTTTCAAAAAGCTATGCCAGCGAGTAGCTGCTTTCCTTAGGGGAAGGAATTCCTAGAAAACACTGGAGCCTGCCTGGGTGGCATGTGACAGTCAGAGAAACCCAGAGCATTTCATTACCAAAATCTGTTTACAGTTTGAAGATATTTTAAAAATGTTTTTGCTGACTTGCTGCACCTCTCCAGAAATCATGTTTTTAAATCACTCAGGAAATGAAAACATTTCCTCACTTTCTGATGTTGGAATGCAAAACGCGTGGGCCATCCATGACTCCACTCTGGGCCTTCTGTGGTTCCTCAGAGCCAAGCACAAAGCCTCACAAACAAACACGAAAGGAACAATATCCCATTAGGGACTCTGTTGATGATGTGCTTAAAAGTTAGATTGTGTTTTAAAGTTCTATTATGAATGGGAATAACAGCCCCTGTGTTTGGCTCTATTGCCTCATTGCACAGTAATGCAATTTTCATTCACTTTGTTTAATTTCCTGAATTCATCTTGGTATTTCCAGTCCTCAGTCAATACTCAGAATGTAGTAGGTGCTCAGTAAGTATTTGCTGAATGAACAAGGATGCTATAGTTCAAGGCTGACAATGTCTCTGAATCATCTGATGGGCTTTACAGGGCACAGGTCCTGGGATTCCCCTCTAGCCCTTGGGATCAGGAGCACCTTCCATGTCTGTATCTTTTTTAAATTTTTTGGCTTTTTTGAGTCGTAATCTCTCTCTGTCACCCAGGTTGGAGTACAGCGGCATGATCATGGCTCACCTCAGCCTTGTTCTCTTAGGCTCAGTTGATCCTTCCACCTCAGCCTCCTGAGTAGCTGGGACTACAGCTGCGTGCCACCATGCCTGGTCATTTTTTTGATTTTCTGTAGAGACAAAAATCTCACTATGTTGCCCAGACTGGTCTTGAACCTCAGACCTCAAGCAGTCCTCTTGCATTGGCCTCCCAAAGTGCTGAGATTACAGGTGTGAGCCACTGTACCTGGCCCAAAGCCTGGATCTTAGATGAGACTCTGAGGCTCTGAAGAGTGTAGTCTGTGTCCCTCAAATCTCCTGGCCTATTTTGAAATGTTTAGATCTGAGATGCTGTCTCACTATTCAAGTCCCTGAGGAATCTTCCCACAGTCATCACATGGGAACACACTTTTGTACAAGCTGGGCAGCTCTGCCAGGAAAAATAATGAGCCTCATGCTAAGAGTATAAGGATGACACAGAAGTCCTGTTTTGCTCTGAGCCCTGGGCACAAGAGTACTGAATAGCTTATGGCAAGAAGTTGGTGTTCACTTAACGCATACTTGTTGATTACAAACATTATTTGTTTTCTTCCTGCAGGAGGCTTTGAGAGAGGTGTTATCATTTTTCCTTTGGGCAGTTAAGCCTAAGAGAGGTTGAGGGCCTTGCCTAAGGTCACGGAGTTGGGAGGCAGGGCAGGCACCCCACTGAGGAAGTCCACATCCCAGGACTCTGCTCCCAAGCACAGCAGAGTGCTCCAGGTGTGAGAAGCTGTCAGATGAAGTTACATTTCAGAGAGCAATGGGCTGGGAGTCAGATGACCTCTGTCTGATCCCTGCTCTCAAATCTGATTCCTGTGGCCTCAAGCAAACTAATTACAACGCCAGGGAGTTGCACTCATGATGAAAGCGCACTCATGATGAAAGCTCTTTCAGTGCACCACCCCTAGAAGGGATAGGACAGTCCTCCTGAGGACTTGTTCCCCACCCCTTCCCCCACAGTGTGCTTCAGACAGTCTCCTGGGAGGGGTGAGGTGGGTGCTGCCTGGCTTCTAGTTCATAATCTTCTCTGAGCACACTGGCCAAGTGACCAAAGACCAGGACGAGGGGTGAGTGGAAGGAGTGCATGGCTCAGCTCTTCTGGGGACAGCAGATCTGTCCTTCCCCTCAGTGTGTAGATGCCATCTGGGCTCCCCTGAGGATTTAAGCCCTTCACCACCCAAGGTATTCAAATGGGAGCTCAGAGCTGGAGAGAGAGACAGAGGGAGGGAGGAAAAGAGAGAAAAGGGAGACGAAATCTCCCTTTTAGACCCATTTGGCCTCCTGACTCTGTCATTTGCCAGCCACATCACAGCTCAGGCTTCCTCAGGTGGGGTCAGGGGTCACTCCCCAAACCATTACTTTCTAGATATTATTAATGAGGGCTAAGTGAAAAACATGAATGTATTTAAAGTCCAGTAAATGATAGTTGATAGAACAAATAATGGCACCAGATCATCTAGCTGGGTGGTGGCCCGGCTGTTTCTTACCCACCATGGTCTGAAGGTGTCCTTGCTGCCTTTCTATTTTGCCCCCTGGCCCCTTGTCAGTCTCCTATTTCCTTTAACCTCTCTTTCTACGTGTATGCTGGCCTTCTCTTCTCCCCTTCCCACTCATCCTTAAATAATGGAGTTTGGGTTCCCTCTGACCCCTTCTGGATCCTGAACATTTCATATTCTTTGATGTTGAATTTCATTGTTCCCCCAGTGCTAATGACTGAGGATGGGGTGGGCTCCACAGTGGATGGGGGGCTTAGATCCCTTAATTTTATTTATTTATTTATTTATTTTTTGAGTTGGAGTCCCACTCTGTTGCCCAGACTGGAGCGCAGTGGCCGCTCCCGGCCACCGCAGCCTCGACCTTCTATGCTCTGGCGATCCTTCTGCCTCAGCCTTCCAAGAAGCTGGAACTACCACGCCCGGCTAATTTTTTTTTATTTTATTTATTGTAGAGATGAGGTCTCGCCAAGTTGCCCAGATGGGTCTCGAACCCGTGGGCTCAGGCAATCTACTCACCTCGGCCTCCCAAAGCGCGGGATTACAGGCTGAGCCACTGAGCCCGGCAGATCCCTTAATTTTAAAATGGGGTGGGAGGAAACCATGGTCATCTTCCACTCTAACTCTTCCCTAGAGAAGGATTTTCTAGTGAGCAGTGTGCAAAATGATGGTGAATAGTACAAGGTGAACATGGCTTATTTATAGTTGTGTTTATTTGACTGTATATTAATATATATAATTAGCATGTCAAACCTATTATTTCTCATATACAAGCCATCATATCTGATGACAATGACAAGTTAATAAAGTGAGTTTATTCAAAGTCATGTAAATGATAAGAACAAGAAGTAAATACAAGGACAAGGAGCGCCCAGACATGGCAAGAACCCTCAAAGGTAATATGGGAATGATGAAATGTTGGAAGATTCCCCAGGGGTGGGTAGGGGGTCTAAAATAGAAGATCTCACTCTGAGAGGATGTAGTTTCTTCTGAAAGCAGCCCATGTATTCCACAGGAGAATTTCAAATTCGTCTCCTTAATGGAGACCTGTCTCAATTTTCTACCACTAATAGTCATATGATTTTAAGAGAGACATCAACCCCCAACCCCAATGCCCAGGTAAGACAGAAGCACATGCCGCATGCATTTGGCTTCAGCCCTTCCCTGCTGAAACATCTTCCGGTGGGGTGGGGAGTGGGGTAATTGTCCTTGTCTAAGGTCACAGACTCAGGAAGGGGCAGAGCCAAGCATCAGACCTGTGTCTGTCTGACTTCAGAGACCATGCCCTTTCTCCTACTTTGCTAGAGGGGTTGTGAAGTCTTTTCAATTCTACGAAATCTATGACTTGAATTAAGGGTATTTTAATCTCTCTCCATGCCCTTTGAAAAATAAAATTGACCTTATATTTTCCTGGGGCTGGCTGATTCCTTTAACTCTTGCAAGCATTTTAATTAGCATCAGTTCCATGTATTCAAGGAAATGAATTTTTATTTCAAATGGTGCAGGAGCCTCTGGAGGGAAGAAAAGGAAAAAAAAAAACGCATTAGCAAATGAAATGTTCAGCACTCAAAACTCTTTCTAATTTAAAAATGCAACATCATAAATGCCTAAATTAAGCAGCTAGGGTGCTGTGCAATATTAATATTATATCCTAAAGTCTGTAGCAGCAATGGCAGACAAACGCTGGGAAGAAGCAGACAAAAGCCCTCCCCAGTGTCTGTGCCCCCAAGTTATATTGTCAGGAGGCTCCCTTTGACTATGGAAATTGGCAATTTTCTGAAGTCTCTAGAACACACTCTGTTCTCCTTTGTAGCAGCTCTCACTTGTAGAAACTGACTTTCCAGGAATGACATTGTAATACCTCAAGGATTCTACTGCAACCAGGGTTTTGTAGTCTTCGCAGAACCAGCAGGACTGTTGATGGCCGTTCGAGGGCTCAAAGTGACTTCAGTTAAGACCAAGACAGGTCATAGAACTTTAAGTAGATTTTATGAACAGCATGATGCCCTCACATTATGAGATGCAGGTGGTATCCTTAACCCTATGAGAGTCATCCCTTTCTGATGAGTTCTGTCTCCTTTGCAGCACCACACCTGACTGCTCGTATATTAAAGATGTCTTGGGGTTAGGAGCAATAGTGGTGGAGAGAATATTAATAAAGTGGTAGAAGAAATTAATTTATAACATTGACTTTTGTTCTGAATGTTCTTCCTGGATTATTACCGTGTGGGAGGGGCAGTCTCTGAAACTTGTATCGACGTGTCCGTGTCCCTCCTTTACTTTGATACTCCAGATTGCTTGACCATATTCCTGATGCCCTCAAGCCAAACATCCAAATTAAAAGTGACTTAGCTCTTGCATGTCTCTAGTTAACAGGGACATTGTTTATGGATGTTTAATGCAAGGAAACCCAGGGCTGTCGGGGAAGAACTAGAGAGGCTTGTTGACCATTGACAATTCCTCCACTTCTGACAACGTAAGCTCACAGAGAGCAGATAACATGCCTTTCCACCTTACATAATAATTAGCATCGGGCCTTGGCATGATTATAACTATTCCACTTCAGCTACAAACACCCCCAGTTCTCATAAAGTATGCTGTGGCTTTGCTTGCGTCTTGGCTGTATGGGTCACACCATGCCAACCTTTCTACACAAATTGGGAGAGGAAGAGTGAGTGCCTGGAAGCGAACACCTGGGCGTTTGGGACCATGTCAGTGACCAGCGACAAACATCTGTGTCTCTTTAGTGCTATGTGTTTTCTAGGGGCAGTGACAGCCACTCCAAACTCTGTAAATTAGCATTAGGACTTGGAAGTAATTGAGTTACAAGCTGGCACCCATGCCGTTGGTGAGTGGGTTGCTATTTATTTGTCTGCAGTAGGCTCTTGTTTCTAATGTTGTGCAGTTGTGTCAAGCTGTTCTCCTAGGAGACAAAGCACAATGGGTAGAAGAGGAAATTTAAGGACATTGGATGATGATTTAGTCAGCTTCTGGGAAAAAACAAAAGTGCCTTTCTCAGAGAAAAGATTCTAGGGAAGGTAATTTGATTTTACCAAATAACTGCAAAGCCCAGTTTTAGAGTTCTCTGCTTCCTCGTTCTTGTGCCTTCCTGCTCCTGAAATCTCATTTCCCCTCCAGTGTCCAGTTCCCCAAGCAGCTCAGGGCATAACTAATACTGCTTCTGACTCCTTCCCGTTCTCTTTCAAGCCAATGCTATCTAATGAAAATCATGCTCTGCTTAGAAGTTTCCCAGCTTTTGCAGTGGAAGCTTTCCAATAATCCAATAGGCATTAATGGTTTATAATATATTACATCCTCAGAGCATTTGTGACATGCCAAGGATTGCTGGAAGGAATGACGCTCTGATGGTAGATTTTGGGTTGTGAGGTGCTGGGAGAGTTTTGGGCAGGAGTACTTTCCTGCATCTGTTCTTTTGTGGAATGACTGGCCACCATTCCCATGACTTCTTCTTGAGATAGGTAGTTATGAGGAAGTCTTCTAGGTCATGAACTCGGACTCTATCAGTTGGGAGCATTAACTGGCCATGTGCTTCAGTGCAGATGGAGAGCCACCAAAACCTCTGAAAATGCCCAAAGCTAGATGTGGCGCATATTGAAAGCCTGGCAGTTGCCCTAGGCTCCTAATTCAGGGTTGGTCTTGTGTTCTTGTTTAATCTCACAGGGAGTCTGTGTTTTTAGTCTAGACCAGGAGGCTGCATTGTGGGGAAGACAAGAGAAGAAGGAAGAATTCTTTCGTTTGGATTTGGGGTTCTGTTTGGAGAGATATGAAGTGAAAGTGGCAGTAGGCAGGATTGGTAGAGCCATAGTCTAGGTGCAGGAGGCTGGGGTCCTGGCTCTACCCTTAACCCTGATTAAGCCAGTTCCTAGTTATTGGGTGCAGTCCAATTCCCTTCTCTGAGCCTGGGTTTCTTCATCTATTAAAGGAGGGTTAGACCAGTTGAGCTTTCAGACTCCTCCCAGCCCCAATATTAGGTACAACGTTACAGATCTATAATTTCACATGGGTGGGCACACTGAGTACCTATAATGTGTGAGGGACATTACATAGTATATATATTTTTTCTAATGTAACAGTAGCTATTATTACCTTCACTTTATGCATGAAGATGCTGAACCTCAGAGGGTTTGGGTGACTTACCCAAGATCACAAAATGGAAATGCTGGAGCTAGAACTAGAGCATGCCTGTCTCCAAGCCAGTGGTCCTTTTCTCTTTCTACCCTACCTTTAAACTGGAGAGATTTAGTTTGGATTTTCTGCTTCTTTGCTGAAGCACTCTCAACCTAACCTAGGGGCTGCTACTTCTCTTAGAATCACCTTCATCATAAAAATACTCATAGCAGCAAATAGTTTTCAGCCCTTACTATGCACTCTTGAACAGCTTACAATCAAATTGAGGAGATAAGACATACTAATAGAAGCATTTAGGTGAAATCACACACATTATTCAGATGCACTCACAGTTGTTTATAAAACCATGTTGGTCCCACTCAACGTGCTTTCAAATTTTAGAAAATAAATTGATGAGGTGGGCCAGAGAGCCCACATATACCCCCCTCCTTCAACTATCCTCAGTTGCAGTGCAATTACTGAGCTGGAAGGTGCCGGTATTAAAAGTCTACAGATGGAACCATTGAATGATTTGTGTAGTTGTAAGTTTTTATTGTCACAGGTGTTTGGGGTTTTCAGGAAGTGATTTAAGATTGGGAGATAAAGAGTGTAATTATTCCCCCAAATGCAAATGGACAGCTTTGATTACATTGGATGTGAGTCCTCATATTTTTGTTCTCCATCTAAAACACAAGTGAAACTTTATTTTCTGCTATTCCTCCCAGAGAAATACATTTTCTAAATGCTTACACAATGCAGTGATATAAGACATTGGACAGAACATTCCCAAAAACAGCACTGGGGAGGTAATATAAGCTGAATAAATTTGTCTATTCAGCATAATGACCAATAATGGTAAGACTGTAGAGTGAAGAAGCAGAGACCAAGGAGAAGCTTTATTTTGTGCAAGCGTGAGAGATAATCGGAGGTTTCGAGAATGCCACAAAGCAAACCACATTATGTATCCCAGCTCATATGGATACTTACTTCTGCAAATTCCTGTCATTTTTACAACTACACTGGGCCTTCCTCAGTCCAAGTTGTTGTTTTCTACCAACTTCTGCAAAAAATGATACAATCTGCAAAGTTAGAATAATCCTTTTCCACACCATTAAATTTTAACATTTCACATTTCCAAGTATTTGGCTACTAACACAGCATTACTTTTAATGAGAAATCTCAAAGCTGATTTCTCGCCAGCTGTCACTGTTGAATTGTTTGACGTTAAATCCTTCAGCAAGACTGAGGGAGAGGGAGAAAGAGCTATAAAGTGACATTAATGGCTTAATCAAAATATGTTTGTTTGGAAATGTATAGGCACTGCATATTTACTATTTTGAAGGCAGTAAATTTTTTTGCTGAAGATTTTATTCATTCCCCTGGCTTTAGAG
Source organism: Tarsius wallacei (assembly GCA_963574415.1). NCBI lineage: Eukaryota > Metazoa > Chordata > Mammalia > Primates > Tarsiidae > Tarsius > Tarsius wallacei. Next base: position 30,382 of record CAUYQG010183861.1, read on the forward strand.
GCAATTACTAAATACTCAAAAACATGTAATCCTCCCTGAATGTAGTTCACTGTTTTATAGTCGGCATGAAGTCCCTTGTCTGCCTCCCATCTAGTTTCCAAATACCTTATTCCATGGGTTCTGAGTTACTGAGCTAGTCTCTGTACTCCAGAAAGTATTATTGTGATTGTTATTATTATTGTTGTTGTTGTCATTGTTATCCTGTGCCAAATCATTAGGATTTTGAGAGTTTGAGTACCCTCCCAGAAGCATAAGTGATAACTAAAATTCACTGGACTGCCATGTCAAAAAGAAAGGAGCAGATGCTGTCAGGCCAGATAATAAATCCAGGCCTGAAGTACAGGTCCAAACCATTCTTAAAGGTGAGCCCATAAATGCACACCTGAGGTGGTGAGTCATGGGTCGGGGCAGATGACCTAGTGATGGTGTGCCAAATGGCACAGTTCAGAGAAGCATGTGAAAATTTGTGGGTCCACGTGTGGCCCGGACAGTCCTATCCAATTGCAACTTTCTCTCCTGGGGCAGATTTTAATAAACAAAAAATAGTAAGCTTTTAAGAAACTCTCCTGAAGTCCCACTTTATTAGTTTCCTAGGGCTGCTTTAACAAATTACCTGAAACAACAGAAATTTATTCTCTCAGTGTTCTGGAGAGCAGGAGTCTGAAATCAAGGTATCAGCAGGGCTGGGTCCCTAAAGGCTTTGGGGAACAGTCCTTCCTTGCCTCTTTTAACTTCCAGTGCCTGCAGGCATTCTTTGGCTTGTGGCTGCATTACTCTGATCTCAGCCTTCATTCCACATGACCTTCTCTTCTCTATACGTCTTGCCCTGGTCTCTTTTAAGAACACTTGCCATTGAATTCAGGGCCCACCTGGATAATTCAGGATGCTCTCATTTCTAGCTTAAATACATCTGCAGAGGCCCTTTCTCTAAATTCACGGGGTTCTGGATGTGAACATATCTTTTGGGGGGCCACTATTCAACTTACTACAACCATCCAACTGCTGCTTTCACAAGCAAGAACGAGGCCCCCAGCCACCTCCCATATGCAAGGGACGGTGAGAAGGCATATTTCTACTTGGATGTAGTTCTGCTTCAGAATTTATCTCAGTGTATTGCTGTGGATTCAGTTATAGCTGGCATAGCAGATGAAATCTATTTGCCAATCCTGAAGAAAATGGCGGTCACAGGTTAAGGGATAAGCTGAATGCAGGAACCAAAGGTGGATTTAGGAGACTGGATCCGTTTCTGTTAGGTCACCTGTAAGGAGATACTCCTGAGGCAGCAGTGTGTTGCCCTCATGACCTAATTTCTTTGACAATAGATAATAATGTATCTAGACAGTTAAGATATTGCCTAAAGGCTGGGAGTACTGGGAGTTGTCCATTTCCTTTCTCTTCTCCTTCCTCCTGGGATGTCACACAGAGCGTTTTCTGTCCTATCTCCCATAGAAATTTCTCCCATAGGAATTTCCCCTACTATCTTTCCTACACACACTGGATCACTCTTTTTAAAATCCCACATCACCATCCTTTGTAAATTGCATTCCCCCTACCTTTTTTTTAACCATGTAACATTGGTGAATTTTTAAAAAAGTCCCAGTCCTCTGTTTATCCTAATGACTCTCTTCATCCTTTGCTGTGAATTCATTCCCTTCTTGACTTGACAGGCAATCTTTTCCTTCCTCCTTGCTCCCTCCCAACAAACAATGTGGAGCTGCCCCCTTCCCAAACCACTTGGCCATCTGTGGACTGTACTAAGGCATTACAGTTATCGTCTGCATCTCTATGGCAATGCCACCTCATCCTCATCCTATTAACATCAGACAGTGAACAAGGTGAGCACTTTTTTCTTAAAGAAAAAGAAAATGGTTTTAAATGTTGCTTTCAATTATTCACCTTTAAACTCCAAAGATAGAAGGGAAGGTCTAGACACTATGGGATTCTCTTAAGTTCTCATCAAAACGTGACTGTGAGTTAGGAAAAATATAAATTTGCCATCACTGGAAGCCTTTACTTTCTTTTTCCTTCCTAAATGTGCTCTGATTACCCAGCCTCCCACACAGCCCACTAAGGATCCGGACTGAGTGCGAGGCACATGCACAGTTTTGTCTGTGGGTGGAGGATAATTTCTTGCACACACGCAGCAGAGGTGGGCTGTGAGGCTCACGTTCTAACTTGTTGGTAAAGGCACCATCAGTCAGGAGGCTGCTGCACACCACATCCTTATTTACCCCAGACACTGTTCCAGTCATTACCCCATCTCCTTTTCTCCCAGCCCATCCCCTCCACCAAATGCCATGGTTGCTCCTGCCACAAATGATATGCTGCCTCAGTCAGAAGAAGAGGGGAAGCAACCATCAACAACAGCCCAAACAGCCTTCAGTTGCCTCTCTTCCCACCAGGAGTGCCTCTCACTCCTTCACTAATGCCCCCCAGTCATGGCCTCACTCATCGCAGGCTTGCAGCTGCTCCCTCTAAAGTCATCAACTACCTCCCAACTGCCAAACCTAAGGGCTAATTTCAGGTCTTGTCTGACCCAATGGCTCCTGCTCGACTGAGCTCCAGACCACTCAGAGCCCACCCTTTCACCTTGGCCCTCCATCTGTCCTTGTGGACACCTTGGGATGGCTATGACCACCCTGCCCAGGGGTCTGACATCCACTTAATCCAAACATCTTGACGTGACACCTCCAGGTGTGAGATTCTATAAAGCCTGAAGTGATGGTCCATGATGGCACCTTTGCTCAGGTGTGATTGCAGTCATCCTTCTACTTTCATCTTGTGCTCTGATGTTTTTGGAGAGGAGGCCAAGGCAGTCTTTATTGGTAGTTTTGGCATTGTCCCTTGTGATCAAGATGGATCACTGCAGGCTCTTGTGCAAGGCAAAGGGAAAGGCAAGGCTGGAGGGGACCTGGTGGAAAAGAGCACCTGGTGCACTGAGTCAGACTGGGCTTCACTCATGATGCTGGGGACTATTGGGTGCATGTCCTTCAACCACTCCATCCATTTTCTTAATTGTAAAATGGGTTGATAATATCTACTTTATTATTAGGATTTGTATGCAAATCAAATTAGTCAGTGTTCCTGGTACATAGTAGGCACTCACTCAGTGGGTGTGTCTCCTACCCCTCTCCCCACCCCCTGCCCTGCCAATCGGCTGCATCGCTTCATGCTGGCCCCGGATATACCTTCATTTGTCATTTTATCCGTCAGTCACCAAACAGTAATAGTAATATTCATATTGGTCATCACTGTGTTTGCCAAGCTGCCCCGATGTGCTTGAAGTACATGTGCATGAAGAGCTTCTTATACCTCTCACAGGAATTCAGGAAAAGCTAAACCACCACCAGACAGCAGGTTGGACAGACTCTGAAGTTGCTCCAAGGTTGGACAGCTCTTATATGCTTATCTCTTTCTCATGGTTTCTAAAACTGTCTTGTGCCTCTGTGTCTTTTTTTTTCTTTTCTCCCCAACTGGCTCCCCCGTACGAGCCCCATAACGACTTTGGCCCTGTACATTAGTCAGAATAGATCCACTTACACTGTATAACAAACAACCTTCCAAATCTCAATGGTATAATGCAATAAAAGTTTATTTGTCACTCTTGCAAAGCTTGGTATGGGTTGTTGGTTTTCCAGGACAGCTCTCTCCTAAGGCATGGTCCAGGGCTTTAGGCTGCTTCCATCTTAGAGCTATGTCATCTGGGACATATGGCCAAGGAAAGGGGGGAGAATGATGGAAAAGGCATGACTGCTTTTAACTACATTGGCCTAGAAGTGAAACAGCTCAGTTCTGCTCATGGCCCATTGGTCAGAACTGGCCACATGGCTCCAACTCTGTTGCCAAGGAGGTGGGGGCACATAGGAGAGAACACAGGGATGTGTTGGGGTACATGAACTCCCTCTGTCATACTCTGGGTCTACAAATTCTTAAATATCTAGTGTCCATAGCTCACTGGCAACTTCCCTGAGGATTTCTTAGCTCAAATTCTTGATGAAAGAGGCCATTTTTTCCAGGTCTTCATCTCAAGTCTGACCACATATGTCATAAGAAGTGGCTGGCCAGTCAGTGGGCTTCCTATCAACAGCTGTCCATACTTGGGCCAATCATTTGTGATGAGCAGGGACACAGCCACATGGTCTTCTGTCTCTTTGGCAGGAGCTGTGTTAGAAACATGTTCTCTAAGAGGGAGTGTTTGGCTTATAATGGAGCTGGCATCGCCCAAAAGAAATCACACCAAGGGGCTTGGTCTGATCTCCTAGGGACTATCGAGAAGCAACAGTCCATAATTTGGGGAGAAGAAGCCTGTTTTGCTCAGACATTATTTCAGCCAACAAAAAGCTCAAGGTCATTGCCTGGGGTCTTCATAGTGACTGAGCAAGATACTTAGGCACTTGGAAAACAAAGCTGGTTGGGGGGTGGGGGAACACAGAGACAGATAAAGAGATATATTGCGGAGAATCTTGCCCTGACTTCAAGTAGAAACTTTAAAGATATTACTGTGGGTTGTCTGGCAAGCTTTCCCATAAGCAGGATGTAATTTCCTTATATAGACAACAAAACTCAACTTGAAAGCTGTTGTCTTCTGTGACCCACATGGTTTCTTTGTTATTTCATAGTATTAATGATGTTAATATTACAGGCTGGGGAACAGAAATCTCAGTTCGCCCAGGTGGTGATGGGAGTGCCTTGGAAAGAGAACTCTAATTGTGGTATTCAGAATGGTCTTTGAAGAGGTAGACTAGTTACAGGATGACCAGAAGATAAAAGAGCATTGGAGTCAGATTGGGTGGAGTCCAATTCCCTGGGTTCAAAGCTTTCTGTGTGATAGTTTACCGAATCCTCTGACCCTCAGTTTTCTCATCTATTGAATAAGAATACTAATATCTATTTTTGTTGTGGGATTTTGAAATAAAGTATGAAAATCACATAGCTCATTGCCCAGGGGAGAATAGCTGGTCAATTAAAGGTAACAGCTGGCATTATTATTTAATGGTCTTAAGGCAGATTTCTCCTGGGTCTTCCCATGCTCACAGTGTCCAGGCATTGGCCAGCTTCATCTGTAGGGTTGTAGCAGCTAGTCAGAACACCTGGAGATATCTTTTTTTGATGAGATGCTGGCCTGTATCTTTAACCAAGCCAGGGATTGCTGACTTCTGCATTACCTTCACAGTGTCTTCTGCGCTCTGCTGCAGGACTGAATGAGTGATATACAACTGACTTGCTGTGGGTGGAGAAGCAGCAGCTATACCCACCATAGTGTGCTTTCAGGGGAGACAGGAAGCATTTGTCCACAATTTTCTCTCAATCTCCCACGCCTGCCACAGTGCCTCCGATTCCATCATCACAGACTCTCTGTGGCTTCATTTAGAGATTATTCATTTATCTTTCCATCAGCGGCATTGATAAGTGAGTTATGCATTCATGTATTTTTCAGGGTCCTTTTGAAGAAAGTGTTTTAGCTGTGATCTCAGAATCTTAGTCACAATATATCAAATTAAGTCTAAACTGGATAGTTGGCTCAGCCATTTCTAGATTGTCAAAGATAAAATACAAAGTAGTTTCTAGAGGTGATATATTATTCCCCCTTGATTTCCCTGGCTTTACTGAAGTCCTGGAGAACCATGTCCAATGCAATGGACATTTACAGAACTCCTAGTGTGTACCCAGTCCCAAATGGGCTCTCAAAAAGTATCTGGACTAGTTGGGGAAAAAAGATAAACACATGAAAAAAGAATTCACAATAGAAAGGTCGTGCAACAATAGAAAATAATACCTGCCAGTAATTTAAAAACTGTGGTATTCTGATCTCCAGAGAACTGGGGCATGATTGATGGAGAAGGCAGCAGGAACTGCGAAAGCTGATTAGAACTTTATCTTCACCTTGTTCTTATCAGGGAACAGGGAGATACTTGTTCACATTAAAGGCTGGTAAATTTAGTTGGAATGAAGGAATTGTACAGCTTTAATCAGAATATTGCCAACTCGTACAGTTTACTGTCGTGCAGTTAGTAAGGGTATCTTTCCCCTCTGCCGACTCCAGTGGTAATAAAGGTCAAGTTGCACCTTTCAAAGGATGACCTGGATTCTTCCAAAGACAGTCCCTCCCACCTGCCCTTTCCTTCATAGAGTATTAGGCTACAGGCACCAGAGAAAGAGATAAGCTCTCTGAAGTATACCCCCCACACTTTGAAGATCATTGTTCTTCTCCAAGCAAGAGCTGCCAGCAGCAGAAGTTTCTATTAAGTTCCTAGCACAAATGTGACAAAAGACCTAGCATTTTTTCTTCAGTGCCGACTAAGCAACACCCAGCTGAGAGGAGCTCATATGTTTCTTGCTTCCCACCCGCAATGGCATTGTGGAACGCTGTGGTGGAGGTCTTGGGCTGACTGTACAGCTATGGCAACTGTGCAAAATATAATAATTCTAGCTCGTACCAAATACCCACTGATTTATCCCAGAAAGCGTAGCTGTTTATAGTTAAGAAAAAACCCCAAATCCAGCGGAATAAAAAGAGAAACTTGTTGAGAAATAGAAAACAAAAAGCAAAACCTGAATTTTTGGTGGTAACATAGAAGGTGTCTTATTTCAAAACTCGGAGTGGCTTAGAAAAAAAAGTGTTCTATCAAGTCTTGTGACGTTTCTAGGTTTAGGGTAAGCAGTGACTAACAGCAGTCACAAATTAGAAAGTACCAAGTTTTTCCAGAGGCCAATTTCTTTAAATTCATCCCCTTAAGATGTAGCATCTTGAAAGAATCTGTTCTCTCTAACTTTAGCTGTATTACTGAAGCTACTGACAAAGGGCATTCATGTGCCTGTTAACAACTATGCTTAGGACAGACCCTGATTGAACATCAAACTTTTCACCAAGACTTATGCCCAAGTACAAATATAGTTCCTGGAATGAAGGCATCATTTCCTAAGACAGCCCTCAACTTTTACCCTAAACACTTAAAGGGCCAGTGAAAGGTGTGACTGCCTACTCCTGGGCCCTCAGCAACTACACTAAGCAAATGTTTTAGAGTCATTCATTGGGCAGTCACTGAGCGTCTAATCTATGCCAGGCTCCTGCATGTTGCAGGCTTATTACTGGGGAATGTGAGGCAGAGTGGGATGCTGTTTCATCAGAGCCCCAGGCACACTTGGCCCAGCTTGCCAAGAACTGTAAGATGCAGCAGATCTCATAGACACCTGGCATCATACCTTCTGTGTTAAGGACAAGCACCTCAGCCTTGGGGACCTGCTTTTCTTTTGTTCTTTGGCACATGTGCCATCTCTGAGAGAGATGGGTTGAATTGATTTGCTGTCTTGCAGCACGTGGGGCCCCCTTAGAACAGAAGCCACACTCAGTGACATAAGGGGTAATGGGTCCAGAGTCCAGTCTCCTTCAGAACAAGAATCAGCCCCTGTTTAGACTGCAGGAATTGTTTAGTCTGCAGAACATGGTAACTTTCCTAGGAAAGATATCATTTTCAAATATCCATGTGTGTGGCAGGGACCTGAGGTTGCCTTATATAGTTAGATCTGGTCTTTAAAGATCCAGTCTTTGTTGTTCTACATCTTTTTACAAGCAGTCCAAACCTGAGCAACATACCTTCCAGATTTACAGATTTTCTGAGTAATGGGGCCAGGGCCTATTTCTATTCTGGGGAGAGCCACCTCACCCTTAAATGACTTCCATCATCCTTAACATGTGCTTTCCCTTGAGAGCTGATCCTAGGAAACCTCCCCAGAGCCTGCCAGAATTATCCTGGGAAGGAGTTTAGATCAAAAGGCTTTCTTCCCACTGGCAGAGTGAGCACAGCAACATGTTTGGATCCTGCAGACCAGATGTCTACCGTCTCTGTCTTCTCAGAGTATGGCCTCCCTGACACACAGGGTAGAACAGGAGGTGGGGTCTCAGTTATTCCCAGCATTCCATGGCCTTCCCCATGCCCCTGGGAGTAAGCAGTGTTCACAGAACCACCCTGCCTGTTTCTGCCTAGAATACAGGCACTGACCCTTTCCAGAAGACGGAAGGTCTTCTTCAGAAGGTGGGAGGGTCAGTTTGGTCACCCCAGAAACCACTATACCAGGCTGGACCATGTACAAGGACTTTGTTATTTAAACATATTCTAATTTATACAGAAGAAAGCCCACCTACAAAATGAATCCTTGAAAAAGCAAGATAGCAAAATTTCATGGTAGATTTTTAGAATACTGTCATGAAAAATATAATTAACATTATGAAAAGCATGTTAATTTCATCTCCTGTTTAGCAAAAATCATGACTGTGCCTGTGTACTACTTAGGCTAAGTCGAGTGTTGATTATTTCTTTCCAGCACCAGTGCTAAGCAGCAGGGGAATATTTGAGTAGAAACTCACTTTATAAGTGATCATTCAGTTCATGACATGACTTGTCCTTTTTTATACAATCTCATGACTGTCTGGCATTGATGATAATGATTTTCTTTAAGAGGACTAACCATCTGTATGAATTCATTTGCTGAATGCTGAGACTGCTGAAAACGGCAGACAAGAACAGGCTAGAGGTTTTCCTACATCAGAGTTTCTGCAGAGCCCACAGGGAACTTTCATGGTAATAGGTCCTTTATCATGGTGTATGCTTGGGGAGTCCCCACAGCCTGTCCTGGCTCCCTTGCCATCTTTCCCAAAGTAGCCTGTTCTTTGGGGTCTTTCAGTCTTCACCTACTTCTCAGATTCCTCTCTGTCCTTTACCCCTAGCACAAGAGGGTGTCTTTTTCTCTAGATCTACCCTTTCCTGTGCAGTCCAGAGAGTCCAAAGGCAGAGTAGGATTGGGTTCCTCATGTCCCCACCTTGAGACTGAGCTGAAAGGTACGGGGGTCACATCACTCTCTAAGGCTGCATCTCTTGTAACTCCAAGAGAAATGGATTCACCATTTCACTTGGGATTCATGGAATTATTTTGTTCTCCTCAATCTTATAATCCTCACAAGAATGCAAGGTCATCTCCCAATTTGGTAACTAAGAAAAAGAGACTCTCAGAGGCAGCACAGCCAGTCAGTTTGGAACCCTGATCTGAGCTGAGTCCATTCTCATCATGCCACTGTGCCAGAGCAGTGAGAGGTCAACAAGGGACCACTCTAGAGAGAGCGGCCTGTTGTGTTCAAGCCATGATGTGTTTGCAGAAAATATAGAGACTAATTTTCCAGACAGCATCTTCTTCTGAAATTTTGCCTACTCTTCTAGTGATTATGCAAATGCAGGTAGAACCACCATATCATCAAGTCCAAGAGCTGACATTGACCATTTCTGACATTGTCATGACTTGCATGGGGGAAGATGGAGTATGTTTGACATAAAATATTTTTGTTTTTTTGAGTGATAAGTCTCAGTACTTAATACTGTATTATGTATATCTACTTAGAAATTGAAGTCTCCATCATACTTGCCCAAACTATGGGGAGGAAAAAAAACTCTTTAGGGATTCCTGGAGCCCATGGAACCCGGTGGCCTGCTATAGTGATGGTGGAGTTGAATCTACCCATTCCTGCCTTTCTTCATTCCTTTTCCTATCATGACCCTTTCCTGTCAATCTCCTGCTGTCCCTGCAGCTAGAAGTCCAATTTCTTTTTTTTTTTTTTGAGTTGGAGTCTCACTCTGTCGCCCAGACTAGAGTGCAGTGGCCACTCCTGGCCACTGCAGCCTTGACCTGCTGGGCTCTGGCGATCCTTCCGCCTCAGCCTTCCGAGTAGCCGGAATTACAGGCA
>CAUYQG010183867.1:0-19174 GCA_963574415.1 Tarsius wallacei
GCGCTACCACGCCCGGCTAGTTTTTGATTTATTGTAGAGATGAGGTCTCGCCAAGTTGCCCAGGCGGGTCTCGAACCCGCGGGCTCAGGCAATCCACTCACCTCAGCCTCCCAAGGCGTGGGATTACAGGCTGAGCCACCGAGCCCGGCTTACACTTGTTTTTTAAACTGACTATATTGATGCCATTATTATAGATCTGCCTAGATAAGCTTTCAGATTAATGCCTGCCACTGAAAATCAGGTTTTTAAAATATTTTCACTTTAATCAAAATCTACACCTTTCCCAACATATATAAAACAAATTAAACAGTCTTTAATTTTAAATTTTGGTAGTTCACCAGGCATGGTGGCTCACACATACAGTCCCAAGCACTTTGGGAGGCCAAGGTGAGAAGATTGCCTGAGCCCATGGATTCGAGACCAGCCTGGGAAACTTGGTGAGACCTCATTTCTACAATAAATCAAAAAATTAGTCAGGCTTGGTGGCGTGTGCCTGTAATTCCAGTTACTTGGAAGGCCGAGGCGGAAGGATCGCTGGAGCCCAGCAGGTTGAGGCTGCGGTGGCCGGGAGCATGCCACTGCACTCCAGCCTGGGCGACAGAGTGAGACTTCAACTCAAAAAAAAAAAAAATTAAATTTTGGTTGTTCAGAAATTTATATAATAAAAGTTATTTTTCATCATAACTTTTGTTTGTATTGTAATACACGTAAACTTAATATTTTTAGATTTGTATTTGTGGTTGATTTATTTTATCATTTTATTATATGTAAAATGTAAAAATCCTATTTTGAGTTCTTTTTTGATAGTGATCATTTGCTTATTTTTATTCAGCTTACATGTTGAGCTATCATAGCATAACATTTCTCATACTCCATACTAAAACTAAAAATTTTATATTGCTTTCTGAAAATATGGGACTGTTTTTGCTATGAAAAGCTTGGAATAAATATGGAATGCATGACAATCTTTTAAATGTGTTATGCTAACATCCTCTTTCTTTGCAGAATAGTATTTATTTTTGCTGTTTAATTTTCAAAAAGTTCTAGTAATGGCACATTTTGCTTCATGTGTTTGTATATATAACTAACATCTTTATGTTCTTTTTGTTGAGACCGTAAGTCTCAATAAAAAGAATTGCCAATAAACATCCAATAAATATCTTCATTTCGAGCATTAGTTGTGAGGCATTTGACAATAGTAATAGAACATTTTGCTTTTGAAATTAAACTATAGAAGCCAGTTTCTACAGTTTTTGTCTCCATTTGAAAGAATTTTGGTATAAATTACAGTATATTTTCTGCAATGTCCAGGTAATAAAAAAAATCAAAATCATTTGTCAGAATGCGTTTTGCAAGAAACGTTTTCATACTGTCAGAAAGACATGGGCTGTTTGCCAGGATCATCCAATAATAAACAGTAAATCTCCAGAGATTTTGTCTTTCTCATTCAACTTGTAGGTTCATGAATGTAATTTTTTGTGTGTTTTAAAGAGAAACACAGAGTCGCATTTGATGTTTCTGAGTTGTGATTTTTTTTGGGGGGGAGGGAGTCAGTGTCTCACTCTCTTGCCCAGGTTGGAGTGCAGTGGCACGATTACAGCCACTGCAGCCTTGATCTGTTGGGCTCAGGCAATCCTTCTGCCTCAGCCTTACAAGTAGTTGGAACTGCAGGTGCGCACTACCACACCCAACTTTTTTTTTTATTTGTTGTAGAGAGAAGGTCTCACCAAGTTGCCCACGCTGGTCTCAAACCTCTGAGCTAATGCAATCCTCTTGCCTCGGCCTCCCAAAGTGCTGGGATTACAGGCTTGAGCTACCGTGTCCGGCCCCTGAGTTGTGATTTTGGTATGAATCATTATCTTTCCAAATCTTTTTTTTTTGGATAAATAATTAAATCTTAATTTGATAAAGAATATTCTCATTGTTTTACAAGAAATCTTGAATATTTTCTAGTTGCAGTAATTTTACCTGAGGTATACAAGTTGTGTATATGACTGGAGCAATTTTCTTGTTCATTTCCATTGTTTTCAATAATTAAAGCTTCAGTATATATAGAATTTGCAATATCCTATTTATAAGTTTTATGTGGGCTATGCTTATCATGCATTTGCTCAATTTAATTGTGTTTTAAAAATTTAAGAAAACATCCTCTTTCGAGTCCAGGAGTTTGAGACCAGCCTAGGCAAGGCAACATAATTAGACCCCATCTCTACTTTATATATATATATATATATATCCCAGGAGGTTGAGGCTGCAGTGAGCTGTGAGTGTGCCATTGCACTCCAGCCTGGGCGACAGTGAGACATTATCTCAAACAAATAAATAAATAATATTTATTATTTCTATTTGGGTTTACTTTTACACCTTCTGCTTCTTTCATGATTTTGACTTGTAGTCATTTGTGAGAACCTAAAAGAGTAAAAAGTTAAAGGTAATTTTAACACATTTTCACTCAACATTGCAACTTAAGTATATGTAAAACACTTTTTCATTATATGTAGCTTTCATAAATTTCCCACAAGAAGTTTTTTCCTTCTAAAAATATTTCAAATCATCCATCAAAATTAAAAAGCAAACCAAATTTTAATCAAAATTAGTCAAATCAAGCTATTTTAAAATTTTTATAATTTTAATTGATCTTATTATTTTATAAAAATAAAACTATTTTTAATTTTATCATACAGTGTTCAACTAGCTGCCAATAGAAAGCATCAGTACTAAGTGTAATTGATGTTATAGTCCAATATATATACAAATATAAAAGTAATTTCAAGTTCTTAACATTGCTAAATACTCTCAGCTGCCATGTGCAGTATTATGAATGCCACAGTAAAATCATGAGTGTCTCTCCACAAATGGTAACATGGAGAGAAGTAGGAGGATAGATATTCAATACTACTGGGAAACAGACTTTCATTATGAGGGAGTCTATTTTATTTGTGATATCTGAGAAAAAGGATTTGACTAGTTAATTTGCCTATGCAAGAGCCATTCAAATTTACCCTGCTTGCTAAAGCTATGTTTGACCCAACATCAAAGCAGCACAATCCACAAAGTCTCATGTGGTCCAAGTGGGTTGCCTTTTAAAATCTGTCAAAATCCTAAGCCAACACACACAGAGAAGTGTTTCCCTGAGCATTTAGAATTACGGTATGAGTTGCCCCAAGAACTACAGGCAGGATTCTAGTGATAAAGACACTCATCTGTTTTTTTTCCTTTAACATATTTATTTATTATTCACGGGTTTGTTATATCCAGGGTGCTTTGAAGTGTGGAGCCCAGGGCAGAGGTCAGGCTTCCCTGAGCCTAAGGGAAATATTGGCTACTTAATTTTGATTTCTCTTCTCAAGATTTTGGAATTCAAAACTAAAACTTGTTGGAGGATGAGGCATGTTAATGACAGAGGACTGGAACTCCCCTTTGTGGAAGTTCCTAGATCTTCCAGAGGCTGGAACCAAGAAAGTTTACCTCTTCCTTAGTTTCCATGAGATATGCTACTATTCTTTAACTAAATGTCCTTTTTTGGGGTAGACTCTCTTGTTTGGCTTCTGTTACGTGTAACCTAAGAAATCTCTAAAAAGGCATTGGTTTGTTCCAGTGGGGGAAGAGATGAAGCTGAGGCTTTGGTTGGATCCAAGCCACAAAGTGACGCCAACATCTTCATACTAGGGGGAAGAAAACACAGCTCATGAAACATATCGTCTCTTTAGTCTCTCAGATTGCCTTGGGATCATTATATGAAAGTCTCTTTTCAGCACTTCCATTATTTCACATATGATTATATGATGTCATTAGATGGGCAAGAGGCTTCTTTATGTTGATGTCTTTGGGCCGGGCTGAGTGTCAGGGGATTAGGAGCTGTAATTGTCTCCACTTATTGTTCTGTCAGACTGTCTTAGCTACTGGCTGATGAGGGAGGACTGGAATTCTGGAAATTCAGCTCTCCCAAACCTGTTCGAGTCAAGTCTTTCCTGTTTCAGAGAGAAAGAAGCTGTGGCACAAATGATCCTTTCTCATCACCATCGTTGCAGCCACAGGTACAGCGATAAATTCTGATATCAGATACCAGTCTGCTTGGGTGTTCCCATCTGAGGCTAAAGACTCGCGGTCTTCTGCAGAGACATGCGTTTCTTCACATACTCCCTAACCATGTTGCAGGCTATGTTTATTCACGTAATAGCTAGTTCCTCACTGTTTCTTGTGCATTCAATCTTTTATACCTTTTTTTGAAAAAAAATGAATTTAAAAGGCCAGGCATGGTGGCTCACGCTTATGATCCCAGCACTTTGGGAGGCTGAGGTGAGAGGATTTCCTGAGCCCAGGGGTTCGAGACCAACCCGGGCAACTTGGTGAGACCTCACCTCTACAATAAATCAAAAAATTAGCAGAGTGTGATGGCATGTGCCTGTAGTTCCAGATACTGGGAAGGTTAGGGTGGAAAGATCGCCTGAACCCAGCAGGTTGATTTCCCAACACAACATAGCACATGGCAACAGAGAGTAGTCTACATACCAGGAAGTCTCTTTCAAACGTTTTTGGAGGACGGGCGTGGTGGCTCATGCCTATAATCCCAACACTTTGGGAGGCCGAGGTGAGAGGATTGCCTGAGCCCAGGGGTTTGAAACCAACTTAGGCAACTTGGAGAGACCTCATCTCTACAATAAAACAAAAAATTAGCCGGGAGTGGTAGCACATGCCTGTAGTTCCAGCTACTTGGAAGGCTGAGGCGGAAGGATCGCCGGAGCCCAGCAGGTCGAGGCTGTGGTGGCCAGGAGTGTGTCACTGCCCTCCAGCCCGAATGACAGAGTGAGATTGCTACTAAAAGAAAACCAAAAACAAAACAAAAAACCCCCAAATGTACTTGGATATATGACTATTAATAAGTTATTTTTATACTTTGTTCTTATGTTTATGAGGAGTGAGACTGCCAGAATTCCTTGCAATATAAGCAAAAAAGTTCTTTCTCTTTTAAGCCAATGCAGTAAGAATTGTCTTATATAATCTGTAAGATCCTGGAACAGTGTCTGTACCTTATCCACTGCAGTATCCTCAGTATCTAAGACCTTGGGTGGTACAGGACTGATGTTCAGTATATACTGAATGAATGAATGAACAAATGATTGTAGCAAAAAAGTCTGTGATGTCCTTTTCAGTTCATATATTCTTTGAAATTCTGGATAAGTTATTTCCTTTGGTGCAATGGTTATATGCACTAGGAATATGATATAAGTAAATGTTTGTAAATTACAATAAAGGATTAGTGCCAAACTTCTGCTCATTATCTGTCTCTAACTACTACAGGGATGGATATGGTTAGCGAGTAATTTATCATCTTGATGGAATTCGTGTCTTACAAGCATATGGGTTTCAAAACTAAATTATCTGGATTTCTTTTGTTTTTATCAAATAGAAAATCAACTCATTCATGGTCTAACTACAATTATGGCATTTACTGACTGGAGGTTCCTATACTTAAAAAATAGCGGAAGACCTAAAAATAGTTCTAAAGAAGTCAAGAAGATATGCTTAGGGATTGGTCTAGCTACACAGACTATAGTTGGGAATGAGTTTAAGAAAATCTTCAAGTGGCCGGGCTCGGTGGCTCAACCTGTAATCCCAGCACTTTGGGAGGCCGAGGTGAGTGGATTGCCTGAGCCTGTGGGTTCGAGACCAGCCCGGGCAACTTGGCGAGACCTCATCTCTTCAATACATAAAAAATTAGCCTGGGACTGTAGTGCATGCCTATACTTTCAGCTACTTGGAAGGCTGAGGCAGAAGGATCTCCGGAGCCCAGCAGATCAATGCTGGGGTAGCTGTGAGCCTTCCACTGCTCTCCAGCCTGGGTGACAGAGTGAGACTCCAAATCAAAAAAAGAAAGAAAGAAAGAAAGAAAGAAAGAAAATCTTCAAGTGAAGGTAAGAACATATTTAAAATGGTAACCTACCACATTTTATGTAAGAGAAAGCCAGATAAAATTCTACAAAGAATAAATTATAATATACTTAAGAAAGATATTTCTGTTGAAGAAGTTGAGATGTTGCAGCCGTATTCAACTCTCCATAGCCTCTTCAGGTAATACTCTGGAAGTCATTGTACTGGGCAGGGAAACCCAACTTGTGGGTCTTCGAACACTGATGGAAAGAGAGATGTGAGGAACCCTTTCAAAAAGGTCTCTAGGCCCTGCGCGGTGGCTCAAGCTTGTAATCCCAGCACTTTGGGAGGCCGAGGCGAGAGGATTGCCTGAGCCCAGGTGTTCGAGACAGACTGGGCAGCTTGGTGAGATCTCATCTCTACAATAAATAAAAAAATTACCTGGGCATGGTAGCATGTGTCTGTATTTCCCACTACTTGGAAGGCTAAGGCAGAAGGATCTCCTAAGCCCAGCAGGTCAACTGCGGTGGCCATGAGCATGCCACTGTACTCCAGCCTGGAAGACAAAGTGAGTCTCTGACTCAGAAAAAAAGAAAGTTCTTCAAATTCACCCATACAGTGCTTGACAACTAAATAAATAACTTCCATGTATAGATACTACAAGTACTGTGTTTTAAATGAATGTGAGTACCACGGTAATAACTACAGTTCAATTTGTCCAAAAGTTTTATGGATTTTGTGGTTCTTTCAGATTTTATGGACTTTATGAATTAATATTGGTAGGTCAGTGCTATGGTTTGACTGTGTCTTTCAAAAGTTAATGTTAGGACCAGTTTCTCAATGTGGCAGTGTTAGGAGGTAAGGCCTAGCAGGTGGTATTTGGGTCATGGGGGCTGCACCTCAGGAAGGGATTAATACAATTGTAGGGCTGAGTTAGTTCTCAAGAAAGTGGATTATTATAAGGCCAGGCACGGTGGCTCAAGCCTGTATTCCTAGCCCTTTGGCAGGCTGAGGTGAGAGGATTGCCTGAGTCTAGGGGTTCAAGACCAGCCTGGGCAACTTGGTGAGATCTCGTCTCTACAATAAATCAAAAAATTAGCTGGACATGGTAGCATGTGCCTGTAGTTCCAGCTACTTGTAAGGCTGAGGCAGAAGGATGGCCTGAGCCCAGCACATCAAGACTGCATGGCCGTGAGCATGCCACTGCACTTCAGCTTGGGCAGCAGTGAGACTCCAACTAAAAAAACAAAACAAACAAAAAAACAAAAAAGTGGATTACTATAAAGGGGGCTGACCAACTTCATCTTCCCTCTTTCCCACTTTTCTGCCATGCTATGAAGCAGTATGAGACCCTCACCAGATGTGGCTGCCCGATCTTGGGCTTCCCAGCCTCTAGAAACATGGGCTAACTCAACCACTTTCCTTTATAAGTTATCCAGGCTCAAGTATTCTGTTATAGCAATGGAAAACAAACTAAAACATTTAGCTAGCACCAAAGGGTCACCCTACTGAAATGAATTAGGAATCACTGAAGTGGAAACTGAAAGATGGTCAGGGGAGTACCTCCCTCTGGCTCTGCCATCCCATATAATAAGCATGAATGTTTGACACCACTAGGATATTTACTGGGCATGTTCAGCATATACTACTAAAAAGCTCACAATTTTGAACCTTTGAGAGAATGTGAGCAAAGCCTAGGCTAAAGCTTATCTCTGCTTATACCCCTCTTTATTATATTTTGAAAATTAAAAATTTAGTACCACTGAAGTAGATAATTTTCAGGTACTTGAGAAAACGCAATAATGATTACATTCATTAAACACACCAGACAATTAATAAACTAATTATAGGTCATTTCATCGAAGCAATATATTCTATTAAGAGACATTTTGTTTTATTAGATTAAGTTATTGTATGTATTAACTAGAAGGCTTATTGCAAAAATACTTGGTAAATTCTGAAACACTAAAAATACTGAGATTACAAGCTCGTAAGCCAACAAATTAGTTATCTTCTAAAACACATTATCAATTGCAAAAATCAATAGCTTTCATATATGCAAGTATATGTTAGAAAATGTAATGGAAGAAAAAACCCATTTACAATAGCAATAAGAAAGATAAATATGAGCCGGGCTCGGTGGCTCAGCCTGTAATCCCGCGCCTTGGGAGGCTGAGATGAGTGGATTGCCTGAGTCCGCGTGTTCGTGACCTGCCTGGGCAGGCGAAACCTCATCTCTACAATAAATCAAAAATCAGCCAGGCGTGGTAGCGCATGCCTGTAGTTCCAGCTACTCGGAAGGCTGAGGTGGAAGGATCGCCGGAGCCCAGCAGGTCAAGGCTACGGTGGCTGGAAGCGGCCACTGCACTCCAGTCTGGGTGATGGAATGAGACGCCAACTAAAAAACAAAAAAAAAAAGAAAAGAAAGATAAATATGTAGGAATAGACGTAAAAAGTGTTCAAACCTAAATGAAGAAAATTATAAGCATTACTAAAAAATACAAAAGCAGAGTTGAACAAATGGAAAGACATCTTTGGGATTTGTTTAGGATGTCTTAATAGTATTTGGATATCAATTCTCCCTAAGATAATACATAAACTTAATAAAATTCCATACTGAGTGCAGTGGCTCATGCCTGTAATCCCAGTACTTTGGGAGGCCAAGGCAGAAGGATTGATTGAGCCTGAGAATCCAAGACCAGACTGGGCAACAAAATGAGAACTCATCTTTACAAAAAAAAAAAAAATTCATCAGGCATAGTGACATGCTGCTGTAATCCCAGCTACTCTGGAGACTAAGGTGGGAGGATTGCCTGAACCCAGAAAATAAAGGCTGAGGTGAGTCATGATTGTGCCACTGTGCTTCAGCCTGGGAGACAGAGTGAAACCCCGAATATAAATAGACAGATAGATAGATAGATAAAAATAAAATTCCAATAAAACAACAAGGTTTTTCCTTTCTAGAGCCAGCCAAATTAATACTAAGGTTCATACGAAAGTAAACATGTGATGGGCATGGTGGCTCACGCCTGTAATCCCAACACTTCAGGAGGTCAAGATAAGAAGATTGCCTGAGCTCAGGGGTTCTAGACAGCCTGGGCAATATGGCAAGATCTCATCTCTATAAAAAATTTTAAAAAATTAGCTGAGTGTGGTGGCACACACCTGTAATTCCAGCTACTTGGAAGGCTGAGGTGGAAGGAAGCCTGAGCCCAGCAGGTCAAGGCTGCGGTGGCCGTGAGCATGCTACTGCACTCCAGCCTGAGTGACAGAGAGAGACTCTGACTCAAAAACAATTAAATTAATTTATGTAAAAACTATTAAGAAAAGCAAACCTGAAAAGAAACAGACATAGTATGGGGATGGGGGTGGGGCAGAGGAACAGCCTCACTCAACATTAAAACATATTATAAAGTCTCTACTTTGAAAACAGTGTGGTACTGTCACATGAACAAATGAAATAGAATAAAAAGTCCAGAAAAAGACCCAACTAAATACGGAAATCTAGACTATGATAAAAGTGATAGTACCTCAAATCTGGGGGTACAGGTGGACTTTTTAATAAAGGTAGTAGGGTAGCTAGATAGACAGTTGGAAAAAAGATAAAATTATGTCCACTTCTCATGTATGTGAGAATAAGATCAGAGGTCTAAATGTAACTATACAAATACCAGAAAATATCAGACATGAATTTCTCTAAAACTTGAGTGTAGATATATTTCTAACTATGACTCAAAATCCAGGTGCAAGAGAAGAAATACTTAATAAATCTGACTACCAAAAAAAAAAAAAATAGGTGAGTTACACAACCCATAAACAAAGTTAAAAGACAAATAGGAAATAGCAAGAAAATATTTGAGGTATTTATCACAGATAAAGAGTTAATACATTTATTATATAAAGAACATTTAAAATCGAGGAAACTGACTGAGTACAGTGGTTCATATCTATAATTCCAACACTTTGAGAGGTGAGGCGGAAGGATTCCTTGAGGCCAGCAGTTTGAGACCAGCTTGGGCAATATAGTGAGATGTCGTCTCCACAAAAAAAAAAAAAAAATTAAGTTAGCCAGGCCTGACTAGTTCGTTAGTAGCCCTAGTTACTTGGGAAGCTGAGGCAGGAGGATCACCTGAGTCTAGAAATTTGAGACTGGAGTAAGCTATGATCACACCACTGCACTCCAGCATGGATGACAGAGTGAGACTCTGTTTCTAAAATAATAAATAAATGAATCAAATAAAATTGAGGAAACACTGAAATGCTGTTTGAGAATGAGCAAAAGATATGAACCATTCTCCCAAAAGAGATAAAAGCATGGCCCTTAAACACGGGAAAAAAGTACAATTTCTTTCTTTCTTTCTTTCTTTTTTTTTTTTGAGTTGTAGTCTCACTCTGTCATCCAGGCTGGAGTTCAGTGGCATGCTCACAACCACTGCAGCCTCGACCTGCTGGGCTCAGGTGAACCTTCAGCCTCAGTCTTCCAAGTAGCTGGAACTACAGGCATGCATCGCCACACCCAGCTAATTTTTTGATTTATTGTAGAGTTGAGGTCTCGCTAAGTTGCCCAGGCTGGTCTCAAACCCTTGGGCTCAGGCAATCCTCTCACCTTGGCCTCCCAAAGTGCTAGGATTATAGGCGTGAGCCACCGTGCCCAGCCTGGGTGTATTCTCCCTTACTGCAGAAAGTGAAATAAACTCAGCTTCTCCTCCTCTCATTTCTTACAGAAGAATAGAATGCCTACTGATAAATGTGGAGAAAGGGTGAGGGTATAAAATGAACATTTTACAACTATTATCGATTATAGCAAACATTAATTGGGGTAAGAACTGAGTTTAGAAAGAGAAAAATGTGATAAAGAGCAGAATGTTGGCATGGGCTCCGAGTGTCTTCCCATATATTGCTTACTGATTGCAAGGGAGAAAATAGAAACTCTACAGTGGAAAAAATGCACAACAGTTTGATTGGGTGACCAAAACTAGCATAATAAAGGAGGGGCAGGTAGAGATCTTGCACCTGGGACACCTGAGAAGTACACATCAGCATTTATTAGTTTTCTTTTCTTTCTTTTTTTTTTTTTGAGTCGGAGTCTCACTCTGTTGCCCAGGCTGGAGTGTAGTGGCACGCTCATGGCCACTGCAGTCTGGACCTGCCGGGTTCAGGTGACCCTTACACTTCAGCCTTCCAAGTAGTTGTAACCACAGGCATGCGCCACCATGCCAGGATAGTGTTTTGATTTATTGTAGAGACGAGGTCTCGAACACCTGAGCTCAGGAAATCCTCTTGTCTCAGTCTCCCAAAGTGCTGGGATTACAGGCATGAGCCATCACACCCAGCTACATTTATTAGTTTTCTGGCCAGAGATACATGAGGAAGCATCAGCAAACCCAAATGGAGAAACATTCCATAAAATCACTGGCCTTTGCAAAGACAGACAAAACCTGTTTCAGATGAAAAGAGTTGACAACTAAATGTAATACATGGTCCTGTTCTGAATCCTGGACTCCAGGGGGGAAAAAGTTGTAACGGACATTACTAAGATAGTTGAAAACGTATGAATGGTAGAGCAAATAAAACTATTGCATCAAAATGTCCTGAATTTGATAACTGTATTGTTATGTAAGAGAATGCCCTTGGTCTTAGGAAATGCTTAGAAAGTAGTAAGAGATAAAAGGAAGTATAAAAGACTAACCCCAAGAATGGTTCAAAAAAAAGTAAAGAATACAGATGTGCAAATAGAGAAAAAATGATTTTTAAAAAGTGGTAAAAATGTTAAACATGGGAACATTTGGGTAAAGAATATATGAAATTTCTATGTATTATTTTAAAATTTTTTTCTCTTTGAAACTATTATAAGAAAAAGTTGTTTTAAGCATATTTTTTAAAGATTTTACAATCCAGATCTTTTTTCATTCAATTCGATTGAATTAGTAAGAAATGGCTCAGATTTGTTGAGTAGTACCCTGGGAGCCTGTGAAAAATGTATCTAATGATACCCACATGGTCCCTATAGACGTATCACGAGCCAGAAACATCTGCTGAGTGATTCTATTGAGATTTCTGACTTCTATGAATCTGAGTAAGTATGTTTGGTAAGAAAAGCAGAAGTTTCCTGCTACTTAAGTCTAGAATGAAACAGAACTCATACCCTTTAGATTTCAGTGCTAATCAAGTGGAAATGTCAATGGGGAAATCCAGGTCAACTTTAATTCCCATCATGACTAAGTGGTCTAAAAGACTCCAGAATACAGTGACCTAGAACTGACCTCAGGGAGAAATCGGCCAAATCAGTATCACTCAATTCCAGGATTCTTGGTAAGGTTGACTTGGCAGTTCATAAGTCTGAACGTTTACAATAAATACAAACCTAGGTCACATGCATTTCACTCTCAAATAGGCAGTATAGTACCAAGCTATTTCTCAAGATTACTTATGGTATTTATATGTTCTTTAAAAAGATAAGTTAAGAGAAACAATTTACCAAGTCTAAAGAAAATGGATATGATCATCTTCAACTGATGAACAGACGTTAAAAAATGTAGTATGTTCATCACCCATCTTGAATTTCCTAGCTCTGGAAAATAGCGTATTCAAAAATTATCATCTTCCTTATCTGAGAAATAGAGACATTGCAGATTCCCTTCAAACTTGTTCAATTCTTTTAGTCAAAAAGATGGGCAAGGCCAGGAGCAGTGGCTCACGTCTATAATCCCAGCACACTGGGAGGCCAAGGTGAGAGGATTGCCTGAGTCCAGGGGTTCGAGTACAGCCTGGGCAACTTGGTGAGACCCCCATCTCTACAATAAATAAAAAAACTAGCCGGGCGTGGTGGTGAAGACCTGTAGTTCCAGCTACTTGAAAGGCTTAGGTGGAAGGATCACCTGAGTCCAGCAAGTCGAGGCTATGGTGGCAGAAGCGTGCCACTGCACTCCAGTCTGGGTGACAGAGTGAGACTCCTAACTCAAAAAAAAAAAAAAAAAAGATGGACATATTTTCATTTGAAAGATAGAGAAGTTGTAGAAGATATGTGGCCAAGTTGCTTCACCCACGATAGGTATTTGTCTCCTAGCAACTCTTACCTCCCTGCTGCCATTAATGCACCACGATTCACTGTAAAAAATGAGTTTCTACATTGCGAGTCGATTCATGGCAAATAATGGATACAGATTTCAGTGTTGACGTTGATTGTAGGCTACTGAGCAAATAATGTACTTCTTTGGACCTTGGTTTCTTCATAAAATAGAATTTCCCAAGAAGGCCAAGCAGAGCAGTGAGGGATCTAGAAACCATATGATTAAGAGAATATGTATGAGAACTGGGGAGATGTTATGTTTAACCTAGGGAGTTGGGGTGGTTTATGGTCACCTTTTCCTTGGTGATGGAGGACAGTGAGACTTGGTATGTGGTTCCATGGGGCAGAATGAATCTAAGAGGTGGAAGTGCCAGGGAAGAAGAAGATAAATAAAAGTTTAAAATATTAGAGAATCCCCTATTAACTGAGCCATGCTACATGAAGGGGACTGCTTCAGATGTCACCAGGGGGGTCCGAAGGACTTCTGCTATCCCGAATCATACAATCAACCAATCCAATCCAATCAATCGATAGATTCTTTGCCTACTGTGTTATAATGTGGTAGCAATGTCTCAAAACCTTGCTATAAAAAAAAAATCTAAAAACAGGGCGATAGGACACAGTCATTGAGAAATGTTTGGGAGAAGATTAAGTGGTAAACTTATAACCTTAATTTTAAGGTTATTTAATTTTAAGTTTATTTTAAGGTTATTTATTTTTCCTTCTGGACTTTCTAGCAAAATTCCAGCACCATGCAAGAGACTGGACTTCTAGATAACAGAAACACCCAACTCTAAGTTAATGTGACTCTTTGTCTAATTTGATCTAAGATTGAATTAGCCTATCTAAGAATGTTTTTTAAATTGTAAAGATGTGGGGTGTTTAAGAAATTAAAGCAAGCTCTTGACTCATATTAAGTGTGAGATCAATTAAAGCCCCCAGATCTTTTTCACAAGAATGTCTGCCAAGTCAGACTTCCCCAAACCTATACTTGTATAGCGTGTTCTTGATTTTTCTGGGTGATGTAAGTATGGAAAGGCTTAGCATAGATAATTGTCAGCACATAAAATTTAGGCTACTGAATAGGCAAATTATACAGCTTACACAAGTGAGTCAGCAGCTAATTATACTTTTTAAAGCTGGTCATACATTCTAACTTCTTGAGGTGGCTAATCCAGGCTTGCACACTCTCTTAGAGAGTCTTTTAAAACTGTGTCTACACTGGTATGTAATCTAGAATTCCTCCTAGAGTGATTTTAAGTATCCCATTTTTTTCCTTTAGTCTATTGTTTTATTAAAGCCAAGGTCATGTCAATGACCCAACAACAAGGTGAACTTAACTGCTGCACATGGATCAGTCTCGTCAAACTGACAAATATTTATTGAGGCCATAGGCCATAGGCTGTGCTTGGTGCAATGGGAATTATAAAGGAGTAAAAGAATCATGGTTTTAAACAATATGTAATCTACTTGGGAGATATATGAATATAACTCAAAATGTAAGCAGTTTGTGATAAGGGTTATGTAGGTGGAGGAGATAAGCCTTTATAGGAATTAAGAAGATAGTATCACTTGGGTTGATATGATCAGGGAAGCTTTATAGAAATAGCAAGAGCTTGAAGGATGTTCAGATAATGACCATGTCTCATTTTGGTTTTTATTTTGCTTTCTCTTTCCATTGTCAGCAGTGGATATTTATTTTCATAACAGAGGTGTGTCTGAGGAACTCCAAGAGGAGAAAGGCAGTTGGACCTCAGGAAGTAACAGTAACAAGACTTGGAAAAACCCAAGGCTTCCCTTTCAGTATCTCCTCTGCTTCCCTTGAGCCACCTGGTTTAATCTTTCTCTCTTTACATGGGTTTTTTTCTGCTTGTTCGGTCCATAGGGAGGCAATCCCATAGCTCCAGAATGTATATGCCATAATTTCAGCCACCTGCAGAGAGAGAATCCCAGCTTAAAATTTCCTTTGGGGGACAGGTGAAGCTGTTAGTACAGGATAACTTAAAAGATGTAACTTAGAAGCAATTGTCAAAAGAAAAATAATTTAAGGTTCTCAGTTCACCACTCAATCTTCTCCCAAACATTTCTCAGTGACTGTTTCCTGTATCTCTGTTTGTAGACTTTTTTGTAGCAAAGTTTTGAGACATTGCCACCACACTATAACACAGTAGGTGAAGTATTCATAGATTGATTAATTACATTTGTATTTGCTTCCATCTAGGATAGCCAAGAATTGACTACACTGCTTCTCTACTAAAAGGATATAGAGCAACATCCATGCAGATGGGAATGTATCATCTCACTATTCTCTCAAGTGATAAGTCAGACTGATGAGTCAGATTAGTGTTTCAAGTCTGTACCTCTAGTTAAAGAGGGAGATTCACTTTAGATTGCTTGTGGGGAAAGGCAAAGTAGGATGGTTTGTTGGGGAATAAAGCCCGAAAAATGAATCAAAAGACTTCTATTATGGTGCATAAGAAAGTTTAGGGTTGGCTTGTCCAAATCAGTACCCATTCAAGGCCCAAGCATTGTGTTCATATGTGTTTTTAAAATTTTAGAATCATGGGGTATATGCAAGGTTTTGTTACATAGGTATATTGTGCAAAGGTGAGATTTGGGCTTCTGATGAGACTGCATACCCCCATCCAGTGGTGAGCCTGGTACCCAATGGGTGGTTTTGCAACTCCACTGCCCCTCTACACCTTTTGCCTTTAGCAGTACCCAGTGTCTGTTGTTCCCATCCTTGTGCCCATGTGTGCCCAGTTTTTGAGAATGAGAACATGCGGTATTCAGTTTTCTGTTTCTGTGAAAATTCACTTAGTGTGGTGGCCTCCAGCTTTGTCCATGTTGCTGAAAATACCATGATTTCGTTCTTTTTTATGACTGTGTAGTATTCCACAGTGTATATGTACCACATTTTTTTTATCCAGTCCACCATCAATGGGCACCTGAGTTGATTTCATGATTGAGATAGTACTGCAGAAAACATGCGAGATCAGGTGTATTTTGGCTAGAATGGTTTATGCTTCTTTGAGTATATTCCCAGAAGTGAGATTTCTGTGTTGAATGGTAAATTTATTTTTACTTCTTCGAGAAATCTCCAAACTGCCTTCCACAGGGTTGAACTAGCTTACACTCCCACCAACAGTGCATGAGTGTTCCATTTTCTTCACAGCCTTGCCAACATCTGTTGTTTTTTGGCTTTTAATAATAGCCATCCTGACCAGTATGAGACCTTATCAAGCTAAAAAGCTTCCTTACAGCAACAGAAACCATCAAGAGAGTAAAGAGACAACCCACAGAGTGGGAGAAAATATTTGCAAACTATGATCCAACAAAGTCCTAATATGCAGAATCTATAAGAAACTCAGATGAATTGGCAGGAAATAAACAAATAACCCCATTAAAAAAGTGAACAAAGGACACGAAAAGTCACTTCTCAAAGGAAGATATACAAGCAGCCAACAAACATATGAAAAAAATGCTCAGCATCACTAACCAAATGCAAATCAAAACACCTTATTTAATAGTTAAGGCTTTTAAGTCTCTGATTACAAAGCAGTTCACCACTCCTTTCCCCCTTATCCCATCTTCACTATGCCATAAATTTATTGAAGACACAGAGCCACTTAAGGTCTTAAGAATGGTAGCAACTTGATAAAATATGTGTGCAATAAGGAATACTATGGCCAAAGTGACAACTGCATCGAAAGGAACATGAAACTAACAGCTGGGAGAGCACATTCAGGAAAGAATTGCTGCATTCTGGACAAACAGTGATAGTAGTCTGAATTAGGTAGTTCCAGCAGGGAATAGAGGGAGGAATTCATCTTAGATTCAATCCAAGAGAGAGTTCCCAGTGCTAAGGAGCGTTACAGCAATTATTTAAGATCTCTAGTAATTGAATAAATAAAAGTAATATTCAACAAGCTTTACTGAAATGTTCAGGCAACGTTATTAGGTAATGATCACTCCATCCCAAGAAGTGTTCAAGAAAAAGCTAAATGACCAGTCACTGAGAATGATATAACTTTAAGACAAGAATCTCTCGTCTCCTCCTCCTCAACAAGTGATTGTTCAACCTGTACTTGAAGAGTAAGAGTGAGAGGAAAAACACAACTTTGGGAGGCAGCCCTTTTTTGGCTGAGCATCTTTATTTACTGGAATCACAATTAATTCAAAATCTACCTCATTGGCCTTGGTCTGCCTCCTAAGACTACATAGAAGAAGCCCCATTGGTTATCATCTCTTCTCCACGCCAAACCCTTTCGGTTCCTTTAACTGTTTCTAATTTTCCATCCTTGTTTCTCTTCTCTGGCCGTGTTCCCAATTGTCACTGCCTTTTTTGGATTGTGCGCCCATAATCGAACTCTCTTCTTTTTTAAAGAAATATTTTCAATTCAAGGGAGTACCTGTGCAGGTTTTGTCCATGGGTGTATCATGTGATGGTGTGATTTGGGATTCTATTGAGCCCATCACTCAAGTAGTGAGCGTGGTACCTAATGGATAGTATTTCAACCTATGCCCTCCTCCTTCTTCCTTTAGGAGTCCCCAGTGTCTGTTGTTTCCACCCTTATGCCCGTATGAACACCTTTCTTGAGGTGCAGTCTAACCCGAGCAAAACAGAGAGGCTATTAACTCTGTTCTTCCAGATAATATATTTCATGAGTGCAACCAAAGGTTATAGTTACAACTTTAGCAGCTCTTTCATACTCTTCATTCAGTGTGAGTTAAAAAAAAAAAAAAAAAAAATCCCCGGCCGGGCGCGGTGGCTCAAACCTGTAATCCCAGCACTTTGGGAGGCCAAGGTGAGGGGGTTGCCTGAGTCCAGGGTTTCTAGACCAGCCTGGGCAACTTGGAGAGACCTTGTCTCTACAATAAGTCAAAAAATTAGCTGGGCATGGTGTTGCACACCTGTAGTTCCAGTTACTTGGAAGGCTGAGGCGGAAGGATCGCCTGAGCCCAGCAGGTCGAGGTTGTGGTGGCCTTGAGCAGTGTGCCACTGCACTCCAGCCTGGGCGACAGAGTGAGACTCTGACTCAAAAAAGAAGAAAAGTCCCCAGTGTTATTCTCGTCACATGCTGCTGTTTGGACATGTAGGAGGTGAAACTCACTATGGAACCAAGTGTAAAACTTTGTATTAACCATATTCAATGTTTCTTTGTTGAATTCAGGTCATTGTTTCAACTCATCAAGTTCCTTTTGAACCCTACATCAGACATCGAGAATTTTAGTCATTGCTCTCAGCCTTGAATTTTCTGGAACTGTGGTTCAAAAGGCAGCTCAGTCCATATGCATTAAAATAACTAGGATAGGACTGTGATTGAGACCTCCTGGAGAACTCTCTCCATGATAACAACGCTTTATGAGCAATGTCTCCTTGGATATAGTCCCTTACCAGTTACAGGCACACATAGCTGACTTATTATATTCTGAATCAAAACTTCCTTCTAATCTCCAAGGATACTAAAGACTTAATATCGTCGGCCTCCAGCCTTCCACTGGTCTATCTGAAGACGTGAGCTGAGACTGACAGGGCTTGTTTGCAGTGAATCTATGCTGATCCTCACCCTCCCTGGAATATCTGCAACCAGTTTGCCAGGACATAGTTTACTTACCTTCCTCCTCTCTTGAAAATCAAGGTAGAGTATGCCGAATTCTACTTTTTGGGATCCTGTGTCATTCTACACTGTCACAGATGAATGCAGTCTTGTGATGTTTCTGGCAATTTTTCTGAGGAAGGTCTCAGTTTAGGCCAAGAGATGTAAACTCCCGTAAGGCAGTTGGGTTTTAATAGTCTTTTACCAGAGTGTGATCCCACATTGCAGGTCCAAAGATTATTCCCGTTGATAAAGACAATGGAAGAAGCAAAATAAGAGTAGAAAATTTAAGCCAGGCTCGGTGGCTCAGCCCGTAATCCCGCGCTTTGGGAGGCCGAGGTGAGTGGATTGCCTGAGCCCGCGGGTTCGAGACCCACCTGGGCAACTTGGCGAGACCTCATCTCTACAATAAATCAAAAAATTAGCCGAGCATGGTAGCGTGCGCCTGTAGTTCCAGTTACTTGGAAGGCTGAGGCGGAAGGATCGCCGGAGCCCAGCAGGTCGAGGCTGCGGTGGCTGGGAGTGGCCACTGCACTCCAGTCTGGGTGACAGAGTGAGACTCCAACTCAAAAGAAAAAAAAAAAAAGAGTAGAAAATTTGTTTTTCTCCCTGTTTCTCATTGATGTTATGCCAT